>JAPYYQ010000670.1:0-99887 GCA_030522585.1 Anagyrus pseudococci | reverse complement strand
GGTTCACTTGCGTAGGCAGTTCGCCGTATTCAAACTCCCAGGCAGTTATAATAACTGCCTGGCATTTGACGTAACGAATTTTTTCTCTCAGTGCATAAATACGTGGAAAAAGGAGGCTGGCGTACATAACAAGTTCATACCTGCCACGTACCATTTCCCCCTCTGCGACTAGTTTGTGTATAAAGCGCCGGAGTGTAAAAGGAAAGCGTTCTTGGTCTTCCAAGTACACGCAGTCTCGCTGGCGCGCGTTCGTCGCGAAAGTTAAATCCTTGAAAAAACGAAACGTTACGAGAAGGCGCGCGTGTGAGCGATTGCACGAGAAGGGGGGTTGCCTCTCTCGATAGCCTCCGCTGTGCTGCCTCGTCGTCCCCGATACTTATTTTATATGTACATATACGTTCCTTTATCCGTAGGCGTCCAAACGCGTATATACGCGCGTGTGTCAGCCGTAAGTCGTTGTTGCTTTTATTTTCGTCTTTGTCTTGCCTCTTAGCAGCAGCAATGAACTCGATCTTGTCTCTGCCTCTTTTCTCTTTCTTTCCACGAGCTCTCTCCTTTCTTCGGCGCTTCCTCTCCTCTTCCTTTTCTCCTTTTACATCTGCTTACTTTCGATCGTTGCTCTTTCGACTCGTTTATCCTCTTATACGGGACGAGATTGAATTTTCAAGGAAAAAGCGAAAGCTTAAAATAGCCAACGAACAGCTGGAGCAGTGTTGATAGAAACGGAAAAGGCAAAATAGAGAGAGAGCGAGAGGAAGAAAGATCGAGGGAGCGAGGAAGGCCAAAATAATCGCGACTCACTTTTCAGCAAGTATGAGCTCACGCGCAAGAGAGAGAGAGAGAGAGAGAGAGAGAGAGAGAGAGAGAGAGAAAGAGTAAACAGGTTGCGAGCGCTTGGTTTGGAATTTGCGTATGGTATACCGAAGCCCTGGGTTCTCTTTATTGCGCAGCCAGTTAAAGTATAACGCCTTTACAAATTATCCACGCGCACTTGAGTTTCATCATAGTCCGCGAAAAATAAAATAGCGCCCCAGTTGTAAGCCTACGCGCCGCTTTGGAAAACTAGTTTGCTTTCTTTTTCTTTGCGAATAAAATATATATTATACTTAAATTTAAACGATAAGGCGCGCTCGAGTACCTGTGCAATCGTAAGTTCTCTTTGCGCTGAAAACTCGTCGCCGCGCCAGGCCATTCATGATTAACTTGAGGTGACACGAATAAATCTCGGCTCGCGATTGGAAAACATAAAGATAAGCCGCGACAAAATGTTTATCGTCGACTTTTTGTCAACAAAATGACTAACGAGTCAAGGACGATCAGTTCAACACCACAGCATCAGCTGACGTCGTCTCTTGCACTACATACACATCATCAGCCCACATTTCAACATTATAGCTGAATCTAGCCTCTTTGTCTCTCCTTCCGTCTCAATAAAAATTTCTCTTATCTTCGCCTGTGCTACCAGCAGTGTTGAGTAAACACCGAGGTTTCATAACAAAAAAAAAGATCCTCAACTAAGTTATTGTACCAGAAACGAATAAAGAAACAAGGAAGGGGGGTGGGGGGATATTTAGCAAGCGCGTCATAAATATGTGTATAACGCTGTAGAGAGCTTGTGTATAGTAAACGCTCCTTCTCGCGCGAAAGCTCGGCTTTGTTTGGAATCGCAACGCTAACCTTATCTCCTCGGCACATCGTTTTTCCTCTCGCTTAGGCGCAGCGCAAGGAGAGGCCCCCCCAAGCTATGTGCCAGCCTTGCAGCTACTGCTGGTCTCTACAGCCTTGATCGAGAAAAGAAAGAGAGAGCATTCGCGCTCGCGCTTTGGTCAAGTGACTCATTGCGTTCTCTCTCTCTCTCTCTCTGTCTCTCGCGTGTTGTGCGAAAGAGGCTTGCTACATACCGACTTCTCTCTCATGATGCACATTCTTATCTTTCTCTCTCTCTCTCTGGGCTTTAGAGCCCCTCTGGTACACCACCATTTCGTCCTATTATTTCTCGGATAATGCTCGTGGAGAGCGTAAGAAGACTGTTGTTGAGGATAGTTGACGAGATTACTGCTTGTTTAGGCTTCGAGGGGCCTGCATTTACTCCTCTACGAGATCGTCGGTGGACTATTTCGTCATTGAATTTTCTTCGCCTTAATCATAGACATGCGTTTCCCGACCCTCGTGGTTATTCAGTTACAAAGGTTCAGAGGAAGTCAAAAAGCTAACGATCAAGCCGGGTATCGATACAACAGCTTGGAGCAGTTCTCATTTTTGTTAGTCACTTTTTTATTTTGATTTTTTTCCCATTGGTCGTCACAACGACGACGACGACGACAACGCCACCGCTCGATTCCACTACTATGCGTGACGCCGTCCGGGCGCCGGGTCGCTTTTAAATATAAATTGGACGTCGGGAGCGGGCAAACTTTTAGTCTTGGCACCACGACGCTCGCGAAATGAGCACTTGTTATATACCCTTTGTTTAGCTCTCTATCGGCGTCTTTCTCTTGCTCCCTTTCTTCATTGTCGTAGAGTCGCGCGCGTGATTTCTAGAAAAGCTAATTGGCCTGGGATTTCGACTGTGTCTTTTCATTTGATGGGAGAAAAAGTGCGGAGTGACGTTAGCTATTCGCTCTTGGAATTCCAAAGAAGATACGAGCTTAGTTTCTTGAGAACCGAAGAATTCGAGGACCGAACGGTACGATTTTTCATTTAAATTATTTACATTTTTAAACGATCAAATTAAAATTCACAATTTTCTGTATCTTTGTGATCCAGGAATAGAATATCAGTGGATCGAAAGAAGCTAGTGGAATTTTTGTTACCCGTGAAAGATAATATTCGTGTCACCTGTGCGATAGACGACAAAGTAAATTAAACGAGCATCTGCAAGGAACAACAAAAAAGAGTCAAGTTTATTGGCAATCAATCTTTGTTATACTTCGCATCAAAGGCACTTCTTCATACACTCGACAACAACGAAGGCGCTCCCGGCGTATCGTTTTTCCTTTGCCTTCGAGCGAGAAATGCAACTGAGATTGTTTACCGTCGCGAGGCTTGATTTGTGATCCCTTTGTTTCTCGTCGTGTATACAGCTTGGAAGAACAGAAAATTCGAAATCAAAAAAATGACTTGCCCGGTGCGCACGAGTCACGTATTCCAAGCCCCGATTGTGCACGTGCCAGTGCGATACGCTCGCAGCTGCCATGTGCCGATCTTCAAGAGCGTCAGCGTGGTCAGGAGCGTCACCATCGTCACCTTACCCGCGCCTCTCAAAATCAGCTGTCCGCAAGTGGAGTCTCTCGGCTGACGTGTTTTTTTCGTAACTTTTTATCTGCCGATCATTGCGATGATAATTGTAACGAGTGTGTGTTTGTTTACCAACAGCGAGAATCGACGTACAAGTTTAGGGGATGAAAAAAATAACCAATTAAAGCAGCGATTTCTTAAGTTCGATTCGGATGATTAAAACTATCAGTGAAATTACCAGATTCTTCGTCTATAGCTACGATAATGACTCGGCATCTGGATTTGGCAAAGCGCGCATTTCTTTAGGCCAATGATCCTTGGCGTACGTTCTCCTCCCGAAATAACCTGACCTCCTCCATCTCCTCCTCTTCCTCCTCCTCCTCTCCGCCCTTCTTGATTTTCTCTTTTCCATGCAAAAATGTTTGTTCATCAACTGCCTTTGTGGCTCGCGTGTGTGCGCGTAGGATTAAAAAGGCATCTGCTTGGACTTTCATTTTTCTAAATAGCATATACTTCAAGACTGCTCGAAATAGAAAGTAAAGTCAGGCCATGTGAATTTTTTTTCCTTCCTTCCTTTTCCAAGCCTACCGTGCGTGCGAATCAAAAGCGATTGTTTTGTAAAAATTACGATTTTGTACTACTTGGTAAAATATATCACTTCTTTTTATAACAATTAATAACGTTGTTTTCACTTGTGAATCACATTCTTTTAGCGTTAAAACTATTTTTATTAGCGAGCCTTAACCAAAGAGCCACTATACCGAGAAAACCTCGTGTTTTGTTTCAATTGAATAAAAATAAAAATATTTCGAGCTTCCACGGAATCGACCGAGTATTAATACGTTCTTTTATTTATAACTGTCCTGTGAAATTAAAAGAGAATGATATTAATCAATGTCTATTTTGTGAACGAACTTCGTGTCCGATCCGAAATATAAGTGTATCATTTTTTTTATTTATCAGCTTCTTTTTCTTCGATAAATGTCACGAGATACACGAGAGTCACATTTGATCTTATGCAAGTATCAAGCAAAATTTTTATTTACCTTTTTATATAATCAGAACCTTCGCAACGCCAGCTTTTGCAAAATATAATCTTTAAATATTCGGTAACAAAAGTACGTCAAATATTTCCAGTAGGTTATTTGATCAATGCGCGTTGTTTGATGCAAAATTCAACGGCGAGAAAAGTTGCATCAATAGAGCGAAGGATAAAGCGCGAAATGGCACGCTATACGCTTACAAGGCACGTAATGGTCTTGACCTCACAGCTAAATCGAACCGAGATAAAAGTCAAGATCAAAAAAGTGGCCAGCCCTGGCATGTTAACTATCTAGTCAATTGCGAGCAGGCCTCGCTCGATAAAATCGACGATTTATTTTTTACGAATACCTACGTAAAAAATGAAAATCGATTTGATTACCCAAGCAAATTTGACTTTCTCAATAAACCTAATTCACGTTTTTTTTTCATCCGCACCTCGCTTGTTAACTTTCTTCGCCAATTACGCGCTATATCGCCCAGAAGCCGGGAAAAATAAAAAAGGAAAAAAAAGAGAGAAAAATGGATAGATCAACGTTGCGTCTACTCATTCGTGCGTGCAAGGTTACGTAACGAACTTGCCTTTGTTCCTCGACATTGGCGATAATCATTGAATTACCTGACTAGCAATGTAATGTCGCTCGAGGCTTGTTATGTCGTGGCAGTTACGTTCCAACCAGATATCCCCCTGGCTATACCGCCGCGTGTGTACCAGCCAAGAGGCCTAGAGCTCAGTTGGGTTCTCGCGGCTCTTCCACTTGGCTGTGCGATTATTCTCTCCTTTAGCCGCTCTCTCGAGTCCATTAGCCGGCGTCGCTGCTCAAATATTACGTATTCAAAGTCATTAGTAAGTCGTTCGTGCTTATTTTTCAAAGCAAAAAAAATAATAATATCGATCACCCACGTGCCAACGTTATACCATCAGCTGGAAATTCTTTAGGACATTTTCGTCGCTCTAATTAACCGTAAGCCAGAGCGGGGAAAATCACACAAATCACTTGCCTTCAAAGCTCACTGCTCTCTGACAAATGGGTTACCAAAACAAATCGGAAATTCCAAGTTGGAAAACGTCGTTAGATACCGAGTGTTGAGGTACAAGCACCGAAATAGTAAGAAAGCGATAGAAATAAAAAAAAAACGAGGGGGAGGAGGCGGACAGACAGACTGACAGAGAAACATGGAGAGAAAATCATATAAACCGTATAGGAGATGAAAAGGAGGTCGAGAAGCGCGTGGCGTAGGGCGCGATTGACCTCGTTAGGTCGCTTAGCTTTTCGGCATGGCTCGGACTTGTTGCAATAGGGGCCGCGGCTTTATAGGATCGGCGGAGCGCAAAAATAGTCGGCAGATGAAGAAGGCGCCGGGAGAACGCCGCTGCTGTGCGGTAGGCTCAGTGCTGGGCCGAAAGCTCGAGCTTGCGGACGTGGCAGCGCTGCTATACGCTCTCGCTTCTTCGAGGCTCCTCGGACACATTGACGTCCAGGTCTGCTTTACCTTTTTTTTTTTGTTATTGTTTACCAGTGAAAAATTCGAGGGTCACTCGGAGTATTCGGATCGTGTCTGTGAGAGGGAGGGAGTTGGGCAAGGAATTTGGCAGTTAATTGGGGACGGACATACCATTAATATTTCAGCTTGGACAAATTAGATTTTTTTCTTCTTGACGGGTTTCATAATTGTACCAGTTCCAATAATAAATTCATATTTTCGTGAGTGTAATTTTATCGCCTAGCCGTCTCAATATCAACGTGACTGACAAACGAATTATTACTTTTTTTATTAAGATGCCTCTAATTAATTGCATTAATTAAAAAATCTTACATAATTTTAATAATATCATTATTATTACTTTAGATAGATTATATCGAGGATAGGAAAATCTGCTTAACTTAAAGGGCTAATGTAACGCGCACATATTTCGTAACGCGAGCCGAAGGGACGGATGATTGGGAAAGCTTTTTTACAAAACAGTGCTAATCTCTCGATGAAAACCGATTAGAACTCGTGCCATAATCATCGACAGTGCAAATAAAAATCCAAGTCGTATTTTTAACTCACGGGCGAATCGATTGCAAAACTAATACAGACCCTCCTTCATAAAAAAACACATATAATTATAAGCATTGTCCCGAGTAAAATAAGGAAACACAGAAGCCAAGAAAAAAAAGCAAAGTCTGTCTTGTAGCCGTAACCGTTTAAAACCGATGTGAGAAAACTCTGACCCATGAGCATGGGCACGTCGTCTTCCCTGCCGCCGCTGTCCACCTCAGCGGTAGCCTCGTCAAAGCTGAGCGGCCATCAGCTTGACAGATGGCCGGTAACGTCGCTCCAGCGTAAGGAGATGTTCTCGAGTAACGAGGAGAGCCTGACAAGCGCGAAACGCTGGGCGCTCGAGCGGGCGAGCACGGTGCTGGTCTCGCGCGAGCTCGCCCTCAGCTCGATCCTCTGGGCGTGCGACTCTCTCGAGCGGCTTCCCATTAGATTGACATTGGAGAACGTTGGCGTGTTCGCCCTGGTATTGGCCCTCCTCCTGCCCCGGGCGCTCACTTACACCCTCACCTATCCGATTTTCAGACTCGTCTTTGGCACTCTTTATCCCGCCTATGCATCCTACAAGGCGGTCAGAACGAAGAATGTCAAGGAATACGTGAGTATAACGTTCTTTCGTTTGTTTATCCCGGTTTTGTTTGGGCAGCTGTCTAATGGGGATTTTCCTTTTTTTTTTGTTTCGCCAGGTTAAATGGATGATGTACTGGATTGTGTTTGCTCTGTTTACGTGCGCCGAAACGTTTACCGATGTTTTCTTCAGTTTCTGGTAGGTTCTATTCTGATTCGCCGATAATTACGAGTATATTGTATAATACAGAAGTGTCTCGTTTCTCCTGAAAATTCCGCAAATTAGGTTTCCGTTCTACTACGAGATAAAGATAATTTTGGTGCTGTGGCTACTGAGTCCAGCAACCAAAGGCTCGAGCATTCTCTACCGGCGTTTCGTGCACCCAGCGCTCTGCAGACGCGAGGCAGAAATAGACGAGGCTTTAGCCCGCGCTACCGAGCAAGGCTACTCGGCAGTTCTGCAGCTCGGCACCAAAGGCGTTAACTACGCCACGACCGTACTCATGCAGACCGCCATCAAGGTATTTTAGAAATTTTAAACAACTTGGACTTTTTTTTTCATTTTTCTTTAGTTTATCTTATCGTTTACCCTTTTTTTATTTGATCATAGTACTTTTGAAACATTGTTGTCACTTTCACATTTGTGTCGTATCATTTTACACTGCAAAAACTTTGATTTTTATCAACACACTTTGATTTGTTTTAATTTTTTGTTTACTTATTTCTTTTAAGAGAGGAGAATGTAGATTAATTATTGTTGTTAGATTATGAAAATAAAATCGCAAGTTGCTAATTAACAGTAAAACATTAACAAAAGTAGAAATTGTAATCCAAAGTAAATTTAATAATAAATGGCAGAAGTTAAACAGGACAAAAAAAGCTAGAAAAGCTTGCCATTGATAAAAAAAAGTAATAATAACCTACTGATCATTAAAATTTAACAAACTAAATTAACAAGCAATTAATATCATCCGCCAGTTAATTTTTTTAATAACCTCGTGTCCTTTTATTTCTTTATTTTGTTTGCTAAAACGCATCAATCACGACATCATCGCCATCGTCAACGTCTGCACGTGTTGCATCGTGTGCTGCGTCGCCTTCTAACCACCAACCAATAATTACGCAAAAACAAACAAAAAAAAACCAACGCAACCATTTGCGTCGCTGCATCCACTTGTGCATTGAACCAAACGAAAAACAAAAATTGCTCAAACAACAAATACACCAAATCATCACACCTCCATTAAAAAAAAAAAAAATTCCGAAAAAAAACCCACGTACTTTCATCCCAAACAAAGACAATCCCGAGTGTCATAGCAAGTGGTGCACTGGCCAGCAGCCAATCAGACTCGGGGATTTCCAGCTCAGCCAACCGCAAGCTCTCGCCAACGTCGACCTCGGAGACCGACAGCCCGAGCCGGCTGAAGGCATTATCAGCAACGGAGATGAGCAACGGCAGTAGCAACAGCGGCAATTCGTGCGCACGGACTCGCAGCGGCAACCCCAGTAGCAGGGCTCGCGTCAAGAGCGAGCAGGTCAGCATTGTCGAGCTCGACGACGAGGGAGCCCTCGAATTCGACTACTCGAGCGCCGGAGAAGAGCGCAGCAGCCTCGATAGGGAGCTCGACATGGATTTCGAGATCGAGGCCGCGAGCCAAAGCATCGTCGCCGAGGAGGCCCTTGAGCAGGAGGTGTTCGCTCTACCCCCCGAGCCAAAGCCCGTCAAGGCGAAAAAGATTCGCGACGACTCGGTAACGCGCCGTCGCAAGCTCAAAGCCACTCGATCGCGCACACGCGAAGGATGCCTTGACTCCGATCTCAGCGATTAAACTCCTTTATACGCCCTCACCCGATACTCTCTTTCTTATTCTTTTTATTCTTTCACTTCCTTTTATACGTTGCTACTCATTTTCTTCTCTCGTGTTTTTTTTTTTTTACTTCTAGTACCACTTTTAGGCTACTCGATCGTCTTGAATTTTTACGTTTGACTGAATAATTATTACCGATAGCATATTTTTTATTCGCGCGGTAACAGCTCAAACATGCGTAGAGTAAAAAGCAGAAGCTTACGATATTCCAAATGTGCTAGCGTTACAAATTTGGTAGTTTACGCGAATTGTGTGCCTTACATTTGCATCCGCGAAAATAGGTGGTTATTTTTCCTATATTCTAGTATTAAACGATAAACTTAAAAAAAAAAAAAATTAAAAAAAAAACATATACACAACGGAAAGCCGCTTTTTGTAAGATAATTTTGTAACGTGAAAAGTTTTTTTTAAATTATAAAGCACTGGTAAAAAGACTGCATCTTTAAAATTAATTTAGTCGTTTGTAAGACCAAGTAATTTTTGTTGTACGGAAAACAACGATATTCATAAATTGTGCATAGTAATCAAGCTTAGCCACGTTCGTCGTTCGATTGTATTTGTTTCGGATTCATAAATAAATGCGATAAATTGTAATTCGTTTCAAGAGACATAAAAAAAAAGTTTGACAATAATTTTGTAGTTCGACAGAACGACGACATTGCGCGATACGACTGAAATGGAATTTGAGTTCGTGTAAGCGCGATTCACGAGCGAATTTGACATTTATTGTATGGAAATTTATCGAATTTGACGAATAAATAAAAAAAAATTGTATAAAAAAAATAATAATAATACATTAGCGAAACCGCTGAACAAGTTGAAAGGATAAAAGATCTTTGTAATGCCTGTTGTGCATCTTCTTTTTTTTGCCTTGCGTTGAAACACAAAGTCTGCACAGTTTATTCACACACTTGTTGAAGAATGTTCTCAGTTGTTCCCTTGAAATTTTAACGTTTAAATTTTCTAATGCCATTTGTAATACGAGTAAAGTAGAGCCTTCGTCGTCGATAACTTGTTAATCGTCGGGCAAAGCTAATCTAATTATAAACAGTTGAAAATTTCAAGTTTAAACTACTTATTGTCATTTGTGTATAACAGCAATGATTAAAAGTGATTGTTTGTTGATACTACCGCCTAGCTATTAAGTAGCGACACGTTGAACCTGCGTGAACGTATACGTATATTACCATTATGGACTTGTGCTATAATTGCTGGGTCAATAATCCTTCCAAAGATTCATTTTTCTGTGCTAAATTCTACCTCTCATTTATCATAGCATTACTTCTAATAAGATTTAATAAAACAAGCGTTATTAATTTTTTAAATCTAGTTATTAATACTTTGCCTTTAGCCAAGTGCTTCTTCACTCCTTTAATGAAAATCTCACAATTAATATTAATTTATGGTATTTAGTGTAATTAAAAAAAAAATGAAAAGAAAACAAAGAAAATCGTTAAACACGATTTTTCTGTAACTTACAACTAATAATTTGAAAAAGAGCTGAATTTGCTTACTGATATATTAAAATAATAATAATATTAAAAAAAAACAAGAAACCACGAAAGTTTAACATTTAGAATCACAATAAGTGCGCAAGGAATAAAAGCTTTATTTAAATGGCACATAACGAAGCTGAAGACTAAAAGCGTAGAAGCTGGGCCCTGGTGAAGGCCGATAACACAATAATCTTTTTTGTTGGTAAGCTTTTTTATTTCTTCGTCTTTTTTAGTTTAATCATCATCACTATCATTGTTTTCTTAAACGTTTCGTCATTTATTTTGTTTCTTTTGTCACATGCATGATTTTTAGCGTTACGAAACACACACACCCACAGACACACTTACACGTCCATCAGCGCAAAAATGCACTAAAAATTCTTGCCGTACCAAGTTTGCTTTTAACATTATCCTGTATTTACATTGGAACGTGCCTGCGCGTTGCCGGTACATACGTAAATATTTGCCTTTATATACGAAAAAGAAATACGTCGATGGCTTGACTATACATCGCACGTGAGAAACGGACATGGAAAGAAAAAAATTCGGTTTCAGAAGAAGGACCGTATATTTACAAAATTCAATACGTGCCAATGAGATTTCGCGAAGAGAACGGAGGTCCGAGTGTAACACGAATATAACTACAAAATGCGAGTGAAGCAAAAGATTTAAAATTTAAGCTGAAGCGAAAAAGAGCCACGCGTCCAAATGTGAGCCTGTAAAATCTGAAAAAACCTGTTGTTTCAGGGAGGCGGTGGTTTGGTGCAGCAGCTGCGCAAGAGCTACAGCCTGAGCGACCTGACGGGCGAGAAGGACGACATGGGTCGTAGCGGCGACGAGCATTCGGCTGACCAAGTGGACTATATCGATGTAGGTAGGGAGCTTCGACATTCCTTATTATTATTATAATCATCCCAAGCGACAAAGGCCGCGTATCGCAGCTAAATAAACGTAGACGCGAATGCGTATAAGCAAAGCTTGGACGTGCCAAGCCAAGACGATTGAACGTATAGATGTATGCTAACGATTGACAAATGCCTTAGAGCCACGTAGGAGAGAAAAGAGTGGCAGGAGAGGCTACAGCCCGAGAAGGACGCAGTCTAGCAGCAACAGAGTTGACATGTACTTCCCGGAGGTCGACGTCGAGGTCGTTGAACTCGAGCCGAGGCAGACCAGGCAATCGAGACAATCGAGGGAGACGTCAGTTACGGGGGTGGTGCCTACTTTAACGTGAGTCGAGTCGTGCCAGTCACGGATTTATAGTTAAATTATAACGTTGGAAATAAATGAAACGTCTTTTTTTTCAGTAATGTTAAATCATCGGATGACATATCAAGCGGATACAGCAGCGGCGAAGCTCTGCACTCGCGCAAGAGCCCGACGAGCAACGAGGTGCCTCTGGTTAGGACTGCCAGCGTAGGAGCGAGAAATCGCACGAAAATAACGAGATCCTCGTCGAAAAAATCGGTCGAGGTAACTGCATTTCAGATTTTACTTTTATTCTATTCGTTGCTGGTGAAGCTATTGAATTCACTGTCATCGTATTCATTAACGTCATTATTTTTGTTTTATGGCTTTTTTTTCTCTTTATATATCGATGTTTAACTATTAAGGGAAATTTCACGAATACACCGTGGATCTTACAATCATTAGCGAAAAGCGAGAGGCTTTTTCTTTAAATGTACAAGATTTTTGTAAACCTTTGAAGGTCGACGAACAGCTGATCGAAGAAACGTCTATTCGGAGCATCGAGATGCTTCCGGTGCAAAATATTTTATCTCGACTCTCGGCTGATCAAGTTCTCCAATTCCTCACGCTTTATTCTCAGCATAACCAGGACTACGTAGCTCAGCACTTGAGCTTATCCCCGGATAGTAATGCCGACGATAGCGATGACGAGGATAGTTCAACTTTAAAAGCCGATCCTCCATGCACGAGCATAGAATCAATTCAAGATAAACAAGAGCAAAAGGTGAAGATGGTGCTTGACGATTCTAAAGAGCTACTAACGCCTCAGGTGATAACGACGGCCAGCTCGGTCGATTCGAACGCCACGACTGAAACGATGGAGTTGAGTCCAGGACTGCTAACAAGCCAGACGAATTTATCGCGCAGCAGCTCGGACTGCAGCGAGCGCGCCGGCAAATACCACAAGAAGCCGGCACCGAAAGCTCCGCCCGAGATGTTGGCAGTGCAAAGTGGCCTAGCGCAAGACTCCATCGAGGCAGATGACGAATCTGTGGAAGAACCGCAGCCGGTAAAGGCGAGCCTGGTCATAAAGGTCGGCCCGATCAAGAGGTCAACGGAGGACGTGGCATCTTGCGCAGAAGCCAAGCCGAGAAAAAAGGCTAGCGCCAAGGAGAGCTTTTCCAAGCTGCTCACTATACCCAAGAATATTTTTCACAACGCCTTCCACAAGGAGCGCGAGGAAGAGAGGAGAGAGAAGGGTAGCCAGAGAGGGGACGACGAGGAGGAAGAGAAGGACAGAATGAAACAGGAGAGCAAAGAGATTGGAGAAGAGGAGAGACAGAAGGAGAGTGAAAATGACCCTGGGGACGATAATAAGAAGGATAAATCGAAGACTGGATCGGGACTGGCTAGAGATGAAGCCGAATCGGCGGACAACGATGATTCACAGTCAGTATTGTTGAGCGACGACCGATGCCGGCAGCGGCATTGTCGAGGCATAAAAGAGGATAGCGCACAGGCCGAGAGTGGGGATGCATTAGCGCCGGCATCGTTGACATTTGAAAAGAGGACGGACGTTTGAAAGCGAATTTGCATGAGCTGACATTGGCCTTTGGCCTTTACCCCCGATATACCTTAGGCTGGTATTGGCCGAAGAAGATTCGGGAGCGATAAGGCCACGAGAGACGGTAAATCCAAGCGAAATCCGCGTGCAGTTACATATACCCTTTGCAGTGTATAGCCTCCCCCAGGCGTAACTAATGCGTTTTATTTGCAGCTCATAATCTAACGATCGTCCTTAACTTTTATCCAGTTTGTCGATTACTAAAATTCATTAACTCGATTGTATCAGACTAGCGGTTATTTTTCTTCACATTCACCTTTCAAGGCATAATATCTCACACAATTAATAATAAACTCCGACATTATTGTTTTGTTATTTAATGCTCTTATAATATTACTGTTTATTATTAGATGAGATATTTTCTTATTTAGTTTATTTGGATTTAGATTTATAGTTTAGTTACATGTGTAAGTATGCGAGTGAGTGTGTGTGCGCGTGCGTGTGAGTAACGATAATAAAACATTTAGTATTTAATAAAGATTGTTGTTTTCGTTTTAATATTAATGTATTGAGAATAATATAATAATAAATAATATGAGTAAACTGTTGAGGAAATAGATTGTGTTAAAATTTTGAAAAATTTGCTTTCAGATCTCAAGTTTTGCTACGCTGCCCCGGAGCAAAAAGCCAACGAAGAAGAAGGTCACATGAAATTTACAGTTTTCGGATGGTATCAAGGCGTAGGATTCAAAAGTTTTTTTCCTCGCTCAGCTGTTTTTTTTCCTAAGAATTCAACTTCTGCTAACAAGGACCGGAGAAACGATGCAAACGAGCGGATTTACTAACGTGGCTAAAAAATTTATAATAATTATATTGCGAATATCTCTTAGCCAATACCGCATATGCAGCATTTTAAATTTCTTAAACATTTTTATTCTTGGGCAGGTTTTTAATGCTTTCGTTTCAAAGCTTACGAGAAAGAAGTTTGTAACATTTTGAAAAGATTTCAGTGTTAAAAACTCTTTCTTGTCAACTAATAGACTGTGCTACAGCTTAATAATACTATATGAATCTATGGAGATTCGGATTGACTCGGTCATTAGAGCTTTGACTTTGTAATTTACAAAATATTGGTTCAAGCACGACTTCTGAGTCATTACACGAATCTTCGTACGCCGTAATACACTCAATAGAGTGTTAAAAAGGCTTAAACAAACGTGAATCTCGTTTTTCTTACTACTTTTTTAAAATTTGCATTATGTTTTTATGATGCACTATTACTTTAATCCTATCTTATTCCAAAGGTATGTTCTAACAATTAACATGTATCCTTTTTATACTCTTATCATGCGTGATAAAAAATATGTGCTAAAATCATTGTTGTACATACGTATGAATTTACGTTGACTTTTGATATGAATTAACGTTTTGATATGTGAAGGAGATATTAGAAAAAGCGAAAAAACAAAGTTTTTTTGTGATAGTGCGAAAAGTCGCACCTTAAGCGATGAAAAACCGTATGCATCAAAGCAGAAAAATGGTTCTAGTCACATATGGAAAGCATTTTATCTGCTATTGTATAGTAGATTTAATCTTGAAAATGTTAATGTGTATTGCTAAAATAAATGAATTTTTATGAATAGCGCATGACTGTTTACTAAGTTTTCCCGATCTAGGAAAAAAATAAAGTTAAGAAATGTTGTAAGAACAATAAAGTTATTCTTATGTATAAATAACATTGATTCTTTTTATAAAGACTTGTTCGAATTTATGAATAAATTTATGACCTTTGATTGATTAACTAACAAATAACATGTACATATACTTAAATTCTATTCCCTGCAGCTGTTTGTTTTGCGCACAACACGCAAACTATTATCACTATTGTTCTCTTAAATCTAGTATTATAATTTTTCAGAAGCCAATTAAAAATGATTCTGATTTATAATGATGAAATTAGAAAATAATAATAAATACAATAATGATAAATACTTTATCTTGTATATTGTTAAAGTAACATTGTAACAACGTTGTCAAGTAAATTTTTTTGTTATAAATAAAAAAATTCTAAAAAATTGTTTGTAAATGATTACTTATTACTTTAAGTGTTAAATTTTGTAGTTTTAGTATAAATACAAATTATAAGCTGCTATTGATCCGCATCAAATCAGTAAGTCTTTTGTTAAAATATCAGCCAGTGAAAATTAAAAAAAAAAGATTTAATATCAATTATTTTGTTGTATTATAATTGACAATAAAGCTGTAATATGTTGTGTTATTTATGCATGTTTTATGAACCATACGTATTGCGTTATGTGTAACACACAAGGATTAAGGTTTGATATAAATGCAAAAATATCATATTAATGTTACATTGGTAGAATGATTGTCGTCAAATCAGGAGTATATAAAAACACACAGAATAGAAAACGAATGTAGTATATTTCAATTTAACTGAAATACATTGAAATAGTTTATTTGTATATACAAATATATACATTGTTTAGTTTCGTTTCATACAACTAACATGAACTAATTCACATGCAATACAAATTTATAAAAATATTAAGAAAAAATAATTGTAAGCTGAATTACATAAGTAAATGTATTAAAGAAATAATAAAGAAAGAAAATATGATTTGAAACTATTTAAAAAAATATATTAACAAGATTTGTCTATTTAATAATTCCCGTAATGTTTAAGCCTGTACAAATAAGCAAATCCTCTGTTATTTGTAACAGAAATATAACCACTTGCTGGTGAAAAATCAATGTCAAGTGGATTAAACATTGTTGTATTAAAAGTCGGGAAATTAGAGAATACCTGAAATGAGGGCAAATGGATCATTTTAAAAGCATTTGCTTTCTTTTCTGATGCAATTGCTAAAATTTCAGAAGCAGGATTGAATTTAAGTTTTGTGATGGAAGTAACAAGATTTAGTATTGTTTTCACTGGCTGTGGTGTTTTCTCTTCTAAAATACTCCTTGTTTCGTAGATATTGACTGCACCTTGTTTACTGCCTGTTGCCACAAATTGATTGTTTGGTGACACTGCTATTGAGCAGGAAGCTATGCAACCATCATCAAAAGCTCGATTCAAGCACGTGCGCGACGCTAGATCCCATACATAAATTTCGCTGCCCTCTAAATGTAGATTTTAGTTATATTAATAAAAATTTGCCATAGAACAGCTATAAAATATTGTGAAGTATTATTTACCTCCATGTGTAAGAAGTTTTGTACTATCAGGTGAAAAAGCAAGTGTTTGACATTTCTTGTTCATTTGTACAGTTCCAATAAGCTCTTTAGTATTGCTTGTTAACAAGTGTATTTCTCCTAGCCTTCCACAAATAGCTATAATTTTACCATCCGGAGATATTTCAAATTTCTAAAACATATGCATTAATAAAAGTTATATGAAGTAAATAAATGATTTAAAAAAAGAATATTACTCTTACTTTCATATTTGTTATTCCATGAGGTAATGGTATTCTTAAAGTCTTTCCACTTATGAGATCATATGAGTGACAATGATCCCAACTCTTTGAACCAACCAATATTTCTGAGCCACTTTTCAAAAATCTCGCTGTATAAATTGGAAATTTTGCAAATTTCATGCTGTGCAATTTATTATTTTCTCGCCCATCAATCTATGGAAAAATCAGAAGTTTATTTATATAAGGTTTTAATGACAACTTAATTTAGATTAAATCTACCTACTTCAAACAATGAAAGTACTCCAGAAGATCCAGCTACTAATGCAACAGTCGACTGCTCATGAAATTGTACAGAATTTACAAAAGGACCCTCTATGTGTGTTTGTTTGTTTATTTGAGTGAGAACTTTAATGTCAATATTTCCTTTTGGTAAAGATTTAATTTTCTTAGGGACTATATGATTGCTGTGCTATAAAGTAAAAATCATCAAGTATTAAATTGTTGA
The DNA here is from genome assembly GCA_030522585.1 of Anagyrus pseudococci. Classification (NCBI taxonomy): domain Eukaryota; kingdom Metazoa; phylum Arthropoda; class Insecta; order Hymenoptera; family Encyrtidae; genus Anagyrus; species Anagyrus pseudococci. The sequence continues at coordinate 82,938 of JAPYYQ010000670.1, read as the reverse complement.
GAATGTTTTTCTTACAAGTTTCTAAGACTTACTTTTAAAACTTCATCATCAGAATCACCAGATTCATGATCTTTTTCTCTGTCTAATTTGGCCCACTTTGGTGTTCCTACAATGTGTGCATATTTATTATATAACAATTCACTATACTTTTTTTCTGGTCTTCCACCAGGTAATCTACGGTTTTGCTGAATCAAAGCATCTTTAACTCTAAAAAATAAAATAAATTACAATCAGTATTTTATATTTTTGTAAGTAAGGCAATATTTAAATAAATCTACTTACGATAAATTCTGATCATCTTCATCTTCCCAGGCTGGAGCTTTAGACGTTACTTTTGAATCCACTGTAATAATAGATTCTTCATCTGACTTCATCATAACCAATGAACTATCATCTTCATCTTCGTCATCACTGTCAAGTGCATCATTTTTGTCAGCAGCATTGTCATCGGCAACACTAGTCTTTTCTGGTAATACAATACTTTCACTCTCATCAGCAACTTCGCTTTCAGATCCATCTTTTAAATTCTGAAATATATCATTTGGATCATCGAAGACTAACTTTTCTAACCTAAACAGCAAAATAAAAGAACAATTAATTAAAAAAAAGCCTTGCTAATTATGCAAAATTCTTTAATAAAGTAATATTCCTACCTAGCCTCCTCTTTGGGATTATAAGCATCGCGCTTTTTCGGTTTCTTTAGACCAAGAACCGGTGTATCGTTGACATCATCGCTCGCGACCGACGACGTCTGGGAAGTAGTGCGACTTCGTTTCTTACTCTTCCCCGCGGACTTGGCTTGCGGCCGCGCGAATCCATTGTCCGCTTTCTTAGCAGCACCCCTGACCATATTTTTTAACGTTAATTTCGGAATATGTCGGGCAGCGTGATTACATGAAGGTCTTGTAGAGGTTGGCCGACTGTATACAAGCTAGAATATACAAGCGCACGTGGAGAGCGCCAAGAGAGACTGTATAGCTATATAGTGGACTGCGGTTGGATCAAGAACCTCCGAGCTCGAGCGCGTGAGAAAGAGAGAGAGAAAAGTACAGGAAGAGAGCGTAAGCAGGGTATTTGAAAGAGAAAAATTATTCGCTGCTCGTAATGCAGCTTTAATATTAATAAATAAAATTAATAAAGCTCGAGTTTCATATAGTCTAAAAAAAAGTAAGTATTTTCTCAGTAAAACGTTTAATTTACATCCTTTCCGTACGCGTAAGTACAGTTATAAAGTACGCACACACAGCCCTAAGGCAGCTTGTTAAAAAAGCAGGTAGCTTTTGCACGCGCGTACACGTATGAAAGTAAGATCGCGTGTGCGATCAAGAGATAGTCGTTACCGGGAGTCGATGCCGCAAGCCCCCTTCGCGGTACACGTAAATGTGTATCTCTCTCTTTTTCTCTTGCGCGCGCTTATGTGTGGGTGTGCGGCCCGGGTAGTGGGGATATTCGGTTCACTCGGTTTGCCTCGCGCGAGGCCAGAGCAGTACGACCGCACCGCGTTGTAATATGCTACCGTATACGGATGCGAGTGTTGCTCAAAAGAAGCGGCCGACGAGATTTTTACGAATTCGCATACGCGTTTAGATGAGGTCAGTTTAGAGAGGGCCAGCCGATAACAGCCTCCTCCTCGACAGTGTGTCGTTCGAATTGACTACAGTTGCGCGAGTTCCGTTTCCGTATTCCTTGAACTTGCTGCCTCTCTCTCAAGCCTGAGGACGAAACGATATACGTGTGTCCTCTCCCCACCGAGAAATGGGCGAACCTCAAAACTTGACGTTCCTTGGACTTGATCTCAGTACGCAACAGGTGAGATGCTGTTTGTTCTTCTTTTTTTCCATGTGTTAACGAAAAATATTGTTGAGCTTGCGTAATTTAATTAAACTGTGCTTCCTTTTTTAAACAAACTGTTAAAATATTGGCTTAATATTGTGAGTCTTGACACTCAGGCAAGTGGTCTCGGTCGAGTAAACAGAGACAGCTTTATCGTATTGTAGCGCTGCGCGTGTAAATTGTGACGGATGAGGTGTTTTGTAAATCGGCGAAGTTCATCAAGTTCCGTCGTTTCGATGATGAGATTATTAACTGCATCTAAATTTAAAGCGTGAATAATAAACTGGCTTTCAATTAACAAGGTTTAATAATGCCAATTTTTTTTATTATTTGAATTATATTTTTCTTATCTAAAATATTTTAATAATTTTATTAAAGGATGAATCAACTATTCGTAATTCTTTAGAAGTTTCATAATCTAGCTATAATACGCAATTCACGATTGATATCGTATCGCAATTGATTTAGTAAACAAGGCTTAAAAAGATAGGTCAATCCACGCTAAAGAGCCGCTACACATACAAAAAATTACGAAAAATGTTTAGATCGCACGGCTATCAAGTATTTCTCGCGTCACAATATTTTCTAATAAGTTGGAAATGTACAAAAGTCATGTCTCAACTAAGGCGTTATCTCTTTCCATTATACGACCGAGCAATGTAATATTTTTAGCCTTGTCCTTCAAACTTATTTTTACAATTTCAGTTGAAAGCCGTGGTAATCGACGACAACCTTAATGTTCTCCACGAGACCAACGTGCAATTTGACAATGATTTACCGGAATTCAGGTAATTGCATATGCTCTTAATTATTTAAAATTTGTTTACTTGCAGATTTTAATTTGTTACTTTCTTTGTTTTTTAAGAGCCTACGGAGGAGTTTTGCAGACGAAGGAAGAACCAAACGTGATAACGGCCCCGACCCTTATGTGGGTCAAAGCGTTAGACATGATACTAGATCGTTTACGAGTCTGCGGCGTCGACTTCAGTAAAGTCGCTGCTATTTCTGGCTCGGCGCAGGTAATTGTCCTGTCAATTTTTGTTTTACTTCAACAAAGTCAATATTTTTAAAAACAAAAATTCGCATTAATTGACCAGCAACATGGCACGGTGTACTGGAGTAAGGGGAGCAAAGCCAGTTTACAGAATCTCAACCCTGAAAAGTTTTTACACGAACAATTGGTCTCTGCGTTCTCCGTCAGTCCAGCGCCCATTTGGATGGATGCGAGCACCGAAGCGGAATGTAAAAAGCTCGAAAATGTTGTTGAAGGAGCAGAAGTAAGGAAACACGCATTTTAAACTGCGGTGTACAATTATTTTCTTTCTTGGGATAGAAAGTAAAATTGTTTTTAAATTTTAGAAATTGGCAGAAATCACAGGATCACGGGCTTACGAGAGATTTTCGGGAGCTCAAATCATGAAGATAGCAAAAAAGAAGGCCGAGGCCTACGAGAACACAGAGGTACCACGATTTTTGTCATTATATCGTTTTGTAAAATTGTTTGACTTGACAAATAAACAAATTGGTGTTTAGAGGATATCCGTGGTCAGCAGTTTCGTTGCATCGCTTTTCTTAGGTGATTACGCTCCGATCGATTGGGCAGACGCATCGGGAACAAATTTGTTTGACATCCGTGAAAAAGTCTGGAGAGATGAACTTTTAGAGGTACAGTGAGCTAAACTTCTATTTATAATTACTCGAAAGAAGATGGAAAACTATTTTTGTTTTTTGTTGAAGGCATGTGGTCCCAACTTGAAGGAGAAACTTGGTGAAGCGGTATCCTCAAGCACCGTAGTAGGACCAATATCAAATTACTACGTTGAAAGATTTGGTTTCGACAGCAATTGTCGCGTTGTAGCATTCACTGGCGATAATCCAGGCTCCTTGGCTGGTTGGTATTAATTTTCATGATTAAAAAAAAAACTTTTAATTATCAAATTTGACATGTATAACTTTCTCAGGCATGAGGTTGAAAGACGGAGACATAGCCTGTACTCTCGGTACAAGTGACTGTCTTTTGCTCTGGCTCCATGAGCCTAAAACTGTATTGGATGGACACATTCTTTGTAATCCCATGCAGGATGACGCTTACATGGCTCTTGTAACGTACGTTAACTGTAAAACTTTGTAAATTATAACTTTTTTTTTATAAAAGTAATAAATAAATGTTTTATTAATATTTGTAGTTTCAAGAACGGATCTTTGACGCGCGAGCGTATTAGGAACAGCGCGGCGGGAGGAGATTGGCAGTTATTTAACGAGCTGCTTGACAATACGCCTCGTGGTAACTTTGGTAATTTTGCCCTGTACTACGATGTCCAAGAGATCACGCCATTTTTAATCGGCGACCATCGATTCAATAAGCTTAACGAGCGCGTCGTGCGTTACAGCTCCAAGGAAGTTGAGGTACGAGCCCTTGTAGAAGGACAGTTTATTGCCAGGCGAGTTCATGCTGAAGATTTTGGATTTGTTATCGGTAAGGGGCCAAATGCCTTTGATACCTTCCATTATACGGTTAACGTTTTGTGTACAATTTTACATAGCTTACGTATTTAGGGCCTACGACTAGAATCATTGCTACTGGAGGCGCATCAGCAAACAAAGTAATTCTTCAAGTATTGTCGGACGTTTTTAATTCGCCGGTTTACGTTTCGGTAAGACTTGAATCAATTTTGTAACGTGAAAAAGACAGAAATGCTTATGAATTGCTTTTGTACCACAGGATATAGCGAACTCGGCTATGATGGGAGGAGCCTACAGAGCAAAACATGCACTTTATAAGGACAAAATGTCATTTAACGATATATTAAATGCTTTGCCAGAGCCTAAACTTCTCTGCCAACCTTACGATGACGCAGAGCATGTAAGTTTAAGTTTTTTAACAGGATTGTTAATCGCATTCGATTATTGTATTGAAATTTTAACGAACGAATTATTTACAGATTTATCAACCCATGTTAGAGCGATATAGAAAAATAATAAAAGAATTACTGATGCAGCAACAGCCTCAAGAGCAGCAGCAACAAGCCCAGAAAACGGAATAATTATACATGAGCGATCAAACATTCCAAATAGCGTTCTGGAATGCAGACTGAAATATCTTTAAAATACGTAACAGAAGCAAACTATTTTATCAGCTGGTGTTCCAGACAGCACAACTATACATATCACAAGTGCAATTGTAATTGATTTTAGATACTTTATATTTTTTATGCAATTTTTATGTCTATTTATGAATGAAAGCGTTGTTTGCTTTTTATTCTTATCTTTCTTCCAATAGGAATTTTAAGTACACTCAAACTTATAAAGAGTTTGTTATTTATACAAATTTTAAAATCTTGCCATTAGAAACTTATGCATAATCCATAAGTGGAGATCTCTAGTTTGATAAACAATTTTTCCACAGCAAAAATAAAGTCTTTTATCAAAATAATCAAACGATACATCTCACGTGGCTATCCAAATCCAATTTGTAAAGTAATCCATGAACATCAAAATAAAATTACAATTTTTAATGTCGTTTATCCAAACAATTAGCGCAATTAAAAGAAAGCCAAAGCCGCTTAAGCCTTTAGCGAGAGAGCACAAGAGTACAAAGAGACCCGGGGGTAAAGTAACGAAGCGGGGGTGGGTGGCGGTGGGAAGACAGGGTAAGTTGGCCAATTCAATAGCCTGCGGCGCATGGACTGCAAAGGGGTGTCGCAGGGCGGTAGTGGCAACAGTGTCTCTAGGCTCGTTCAATGATCTTACCGCCCGCCTTACCATGGTAATATTTGTTACAAACACTGGCAAACAAACGAAAAATCCAAGTACTCCCGGGTAGCTGCAATAAACCTCCTGCTTTTCGCAAGCTATTCATAGAGATATAGAGAAGGAGGGGAGTGAATAATAAGAGTGCGAGAACGGGTGAGTAAGCAAGTGCCGGTGTATAGGTGAGAAGGAGCAAGCGAGAAAGAGAGGGAGAGAGAGCAAAGCTGCGCAAGGTTAAGATCGTCGCGTTGGCCGTAGAGCCGGCGCTTTATACGCGCGGAGGGGATAAAGGCGAGCTTTGTAAAGCGAACGTCTGTGCCCAATCGATCGGGCGCGCGCACTGCGGATGATAGTACGGCTCGGCACGCGATATGCCAGACGACGACGAGCAACACCAGGACCAGCGAGCCTCGTAGCGGCCGCAAAGCGAGAGAAAGACGTTGTTACTGCGGAAAAGTCAATCGAGGAAAATAGTGCGCGTTGGTGGCTCGTCTTTACAATGTCAGCCGGGGCGGTGTGCGTAGCTGTCCAAGGACCAAGTACGGTGGGCGAGCGCTTGAATAAAGCATAGCTCTCTCGGGATTTTCTAAAGAGGAACGTTTACCACAGCCTCATAATCGGCCTGCTATGGCAGTCGAGTTACTCGAGGTGAAAAGCGAGGAGGACAAGGAGGCCGACAGGGTCTCGGCGACCTCGTCGCGCAGCAAAACCGACTCGACGACGAGCTTGCGTTATACCGATCAGTGCGTCGTCTCGACGATCAGGCGCGTGAGGAGCGACTACTCGATTGGCAAGCAGCGCCGCAAAAAGTCCGGCACGCTGTTTATGCGCGGTAATTCTTTTATCTATTTCTACTTTTTTCTTTTTCTTTTTTTAATAAAGTGTTTTTTCTAAACAGAACACACGTTCCTACGACGCGACCCGATGATGCTGACATGTCCAAACTGCCTGTGCGCGGTGGAGACGGTGATCGAAAGGCGCAGTACACTCAAGACTCATCTCTCCGCGCTACTACTCGTCCCGGTCTGGTGAGTCTCCTAATGCCTAACTTTCGTCGCCGACAACGACTCTCGGCTGATGCGACGCTGCTCTAATAATGATTCATCCTCAATTACTGCCAATTCCTTTTATTTTTTTTTTATTATTGCACCTTGACATGCTTACGTTTACGTATTAAAAGAAGAAACGGTACTCATAATCGTGAAAGCGAAAAGAAAATTTAAAATCGTGGCAATCGAGTCCAAAACTTTTCATAGGCTTACAAATCTTCGATCGACGCTCATTGATTTTGCATAATTCACGGGCGCGCTTGCGACGCATTTGTATGCGATCGGTGCTTGCCTACGTACACAAACGAACAAACATGACGTCCGCGAATCCTTGAATAATAACAATAAACGACAGAGTCGGTGTTGGATGGGCCTTGAGACTCCAATGCAACGTTACAACGCCATTGATATTCCGTTCGAGTCTGCCTGCTCTATAATTACGAAATGAACAAGCAAATCACATATTTTTTTTATCATCCATATCGCGTGTATTCCGCTTCCACATTTCACAGTATCTTTAAAAAAAGAAAAAGAAAAGAACAGGAGTATTAAAATTTTACAGTCTCTGCGTGCTTCCTTACTGCTCGAAACACCTGCGGAACACTTTGCACCGCTGCCCCTCCTGCGGCATTCTCTTGGGCAGTAATTTCGCCTCGGCCAGCGACGCCTGGGCGCATTGCCGGGGCCAACGGGAGCAGGACTGCGACGAGCAATACGTCTACGTCTAGCTGATATGTTGCTGCCGGCGTTTAACCGCCCTAGATGCGGAAGCTTCGTCACGAGCGATGAATTTTTTAACGCTTGTCGCGCTGGCCGGAGAAAGAGAGAGAGAGGGATTCTGGCTTGTGCAATGAGCTTTTATTTCCATAAACTTAACGTCGGTTGCCTGCTGGTGTCTTGTCTCGTTGGTGCTGGTGATTTTTTTTTATCGATGAGAAATTTTTCTCCGTGTACATACTGCCTTATCGTATATAAATGTATAACACTATAGTGCCTTCAATCTTCTTTTTTTAATATACGTATAATTATCTTTGTAGTCTTGATTGTTAACATATTCTAATATATCTCTTGAAACTGCTTGACAATAAATTTTTTATAACAAAGTTCTCTATATAAAAGCATCAATATTTTCCAATTAAACTTTACATCTGTATAAAAACTATTCGGTTTCCTAATCAAGTGCAATTCAAGATTTATAAAAACATAACGATGTACTATAACGAAAGTCAAGAAAATTCGCAAATCGTCGCGTTAATTAGGAAAAAAACAAGTATCTCGTATTAAAAAAAAAAGAACAAGAATACAAGCTAATGTTAAATTACGTATATTAAATAACACTCTAACCGAGGTACATTCCAACTCTTTCGTGCACAACAAACTTTCATCCCGAGGGTACAGTGCCTGTCCACACGAGCGCTTGATAAACAATCGCCCACTGTGTTATATTATCTCGCTCTCCCTTTTTTTCACTCTCTATCTCTCTCTTTCGCTCCGCCATTCGGAGAAAATTCATCGCAAAACGTTATAACGTCCTAATGCTCCTAAAATTACCTCAACGTTACGCTGAATTCAGCATGCCGGAGTGAGCACTACTCTCTTTTCACCTTTTCCCCCTCCCCTCTCGCAAAGTGTCTCGCGTGCCAAACAATGCCAATCTCGTCGCGGCCAATTAACCCCCTCACCGACTTTCTCTGAAAAAAAAAACCCTTGAGCATCTCTCTCTTCTTAAACGACGCTTAGCTCGATATATAAATCCGAGCAAGCTTAGAGCCCGTCGGTCTGTGCGTCGACGCTCGTCCACCGTTAGAGGCAGACAGAGTACTCGGTTATTCATGGTAGCCACAAGTGTCTCATCTTCTCCTAATTCATCAGCGAGCTCAAACCTCCGATCGTCCGTTTCGCCTCGATAAATTTCATGGCTCATGCCAGAACATGTACGGCCCATCGATGTCTCGCTACCCAAGTCGCACGATCGATCGTCGCTGGTATCTCCTCCTTGCGATAATGGTGTTGGCCGTGTCGGCAGACCAGCAGCAGGTGAAGTCGTTGGGGGAAAAGCGAAACCGCACCAAGCACACTCGAGGCCCCGAGCAGCAAGCGAATTTTCACGCTCTTCATCAGCATCACCATCAGCAGCAGCAGAAACCTAATTGGCAGACAACGCATAACAGGCGCGTCGAGAAACACGAGTTTAAGCAAGCGCCAGTTCAAAGAGGTCCAGCGCGCGATCACAGGCGTAAGTATCCATAGCAGTATACATTGGTTAAGCTGGTATTTGAGTAATACATTACACTTGTTCTCAGTACTGTCGCTGTTCACGCTGGTGCGCTTCGACAACAACGTGTGCGTAGGATTGACCGGGGAAAACGGCACCTGCATCTCACCGGCCGAGTGTGCTCAGCGAGGTGGCCTCTCCAGCGGAGTCTGCGCCAACGGCTATGGCGTTTGCTGCATTGGTACATACCCAGATAACGATGCGATCAGCGCCTGTGAATAATATTTGAATCTTTATTGAACAAATTTTAAAAAATTTTTATTATAGTTACCGTTACTTGCGGCCAGTCGACTTTCGATAACAACACCTACTTCGTCAATCCGAACTATCCGTCGACTTTCGATGGGACTGATTCATGCCAGTTGACCATCATCAAATCTCATCCGGACGTTTGTCAATTCAGGTATGAAAATATCATTTTATCGTTTAAATAAAGAAATTTTCCAATGAACATTGAACGAACTCATGCTTCTCACTGTCCCATCGACGAGCGCAGATTGGATTTCGTGCAGTTCAACATAAGAGGCCCGGAGACGGTGAACAATCTCTGCACGTACGACCAGTTCATCGTGTCCGGCGGCACTCCCGTATCTCCGATTTGCGGCAACAACAACGGCAACCACAGTAAGCCTTCCCCCCAAGTTTGATAATCCCGATTCTAATTAAGAAAAAAAAGAATAAATTAACAAATTTTATAACAACCCTTTAGTGTACGTGGACGTTGGTACGGGTCCAACGAATCCTGTGACTCTGTCGTTCGTAACGAGCGGTAGCGGCTTTGAGCGCTCGTGGCGCGTGCGTATCGCCCAGATCCCGTGCAGCACGATATTCCGAGCTGAGGAGGGCTGCCTGCAGTACTTTACCGGCGTCTCCGGCCAGATAAAGTCCTTCAATTACGAGCCGAACGTCGGGCTCCAGCTGTCCAACCAGGACTACAGCATCTGCATAAGAATGGAGCGGAACTTTTGCGGCATCCAGTACATGGCCTGCGACGATGGTTGCTATAAAAAAATACAAGGCTTCATTCTTTTATCAACAAGCGCACTAAGTCCCTGGGTATGGCTTTCAGTTGGATCATCGGCGACGCTGGTGAATCCGGTGCTACTGCTGCAGCAGCAACAGCAGCAGCAACAGCAGAGCGTCCGCAGCAACTCGTTCTCGCTGTCGGGCAACACGCTGACCGGCCAGGCGGTGGCGATGACCGATCGTGCCTGCCAAAACGACTGGCTGCTCATACCCTGCTCGGCTAATGCCGGACGATTGCCGGGCTCGCAGGTGCCATGCGTCGATCGATTCTGCGGCGGGGCCTTCAACACCGATGCTTCCCTCAACTCTACCTCCATTATAAGTAAGTGCGAATTGGTTTTTTTGTTTTTTCCTTTTTTTTTTAATGAGAGATTGATTGGTTTCAGGCACGGTCAAGCCGTTTCGGTTGTACTTTCATACCGACGGCACTGAGGCGCCCAACGATTACGGCAATCGAGGGTTCTGCTTGAATTACATACAGCAGCCGTGTACTATGAAATTGAGATGAGCTGGATAATAAGTCAGATGGAGTTTCTTCCGAATGGAATTTTTTTTGTACTTTTTAATAAGAAAATAATACAACTGTCGTTATCGTCGCTGTATCAACTATGAGGATGATTTAGTTTTACTTTTTATGCATTAACAATAAAATATTTGAAAATTAATTGTTTGTAGGGGGTTGTATTTGCCTTCTTTTTAATAATAATACCAATAATGTTTCAAGTAGTTTTTCGCAATAAATTGAACGCCGAGTAGGATAGCCTTAGTATCTGGAAATTGTGAATAATAAAATTTTTAAATATTTCATATTTTATCGAGATTCAAAGCTTACGTTTTTAAAAGTGGTAATGTTGAGGATTACGAAGTAGCCAGAACCCAGAAGCAACGGTTTCAATGATTTTTGCATAACAAACAGCAACTGTTTTTTCGATTTTACATTTAATACGAGCCAATCGATTTTGTAGACGTTATAAGCGAATTCCTCGTTCTGTTATGAAATCGTCTGGTGAATTATTCTAATATTTTTATTTTTTATAAACAATAAACAAAAATCACTACCTTCAGCGTCACTTCATTTCCAAACCAGCAGTAGGAAAAGAAGCCTGTAATGACGCAAAGCAGATAAGCTATGGAAACGCAAAAATCCATCATTCCTGGCTGTTGGGTAAGCAGTTTGTGAATAATGAGGCTCATTATTATAGACACAACGATCAGTTGGACAATAATCGTCCAGTAAAAAGCATCCGATATTTTCTTCGCGTAGCTGCAACCGAAATAATTTCAAGTTTTTCGCGGTCGTTTCTAACGATACGAAAAACAATCAAAATCTTTTTTCTAACTTACTCAATTACATGCAGATGATGAATAACGATACTTCTCACGGTCCTCTGTTGCGTCCGTTTCGTATTTTCCAATGATCCAGCCTGCCCAACCGTATCGGCCAGCTCCTGCAGTCTCAGGGCCAAAATGTCAAATTGAGCGCAGGCTTGGAGCATAAAGCCGCAAGCTAAGCAGCACTCGTTGATGTTGATGAAGCCACAAGCCATGTAAGTTATCGACTCGAAAGCGTAAGTCAGCCAAAAGTTTCGGGATCGCTGGAGATCGTACGGTGGCGAGAGTCGATCGGGAAGGACGTACTCGTTCTTAGCCAGTATGAAGGGCACGGAGAGGTATCCCGCAACCGTCAGTATAACCAGTCCGTTAAAGGCAATCGTCACCTGTCTGATAACATCGCCAATGATTTTATAAATATTTTCAAAACGTCATTCTTATAGCATAACGTACCTTATAAAAGCGTCCGTTGCATTTTGCACGTCTACTTCCTTGATATTCTTCGGCTTGCAGCAGCCTCTTTTCAACATATCTGCGAGATCGATTAGACATTGTCGATTAAACACATAATTCAAGGCCCTACTGTCGTGCATAATGACTGTAAAAAAGGCATACAATACTTCGGAGTTCTCGTTAAAGGGCACGTCGCTGAAGCATAGGGTCGTCAGCTGGAGCGTTAACAGGAGGCTTATGCAGCTGAGAATCGTGAAGGTGAACATTTTGTATGGGATTATTCGTTCTTTTGATTTCCAGTCGACGGGCAGCCACATGCCGGTTATTGACAGCATTGCGAACGCTTCCTTGAGTACGTGCATTATCTTTTTATGTATATCAACTGTATCTTGACGTTTCTTCTCGAATAGTTTTTTTTACATATTTAAATCTTCAGAGGCGATTTCCAGTACAATACTCATTAATCGTTGAGCTAAGTTATGTATATTCGTGAAAAAAGAATTGCTGGTCAGGTAACTTTTTCTCTCCGTGATCAATAGACAAACTGAGTTTCAAGTAGTTATATGCCCTATTGCGTGCGCCTGGCGTACGTTGGGGTTGGGGGAGACTAAAAAATTCTCTTCCACAAAGAAAACGTAGCTAAGTGAGAGCTGTACTTAAAATGAACTATAGAAGCTGGAAAAAGAAGTTGCACGGGACGTACAGAATAATTGCTGTAGCTAACGGTCTCGACAATTATCGAATTGATTATTGATCAAGAGGACAACATCAACTTCGTTACTATTTTTCTCCGTTCTTCTATTATTTTTTTCGTAACCGTGCATTAAGAAAATGACAAAGTCTTTAATTAGCTTTTTCATTTTAGAGTTTAAATAGTTTGCATTTATCCTCATTATACGGTATAACTGCAAATTGACGCACCGAGACGTATTCGTTCGTTTAAAGAGACGAGGGAAAAAAGTTTATGAAGTGCAAGTAAAGAGAAAAGTTACAAGATTAAATTTGCGTAAAATAAATTAAATTATTTCATTTATTTTTTTTTAAACTACGAAGTAAGATGTATTAAAATTTTGCTAATTCATTTAACAATGTAATAACAATCTAGGTGGAGCTCCTAAAAAAATTGAACGCCGAGTAAGTAAGTTTCATTATCTGAAAGTGGTGTATTTATGAAAAAGATAAATTTAGGAAAGAAAAAATAGTAATGATTTATATATTAATATCGAGCTTACTTTTTTAAAAGTGTTAAGATCAAGTGATACTAAATAACCAGAACCCAAAACCAATGGCTTTGTCGATTGCTGCATAACGAGTAACAACATTTTTTTCGATTCAATACTTAAGACCAACCAGTCTGTGTTGTAGACACTGTCAGTAAAATCTTGACTCTATTATAAGATTACTTTTGTTCAGATAAACCTGTTTTTAGTACTTTACTCCTAAATAGGGACATTATGTACAAAAAATAATTACCTTCAACGATATTTCATTTCCAAACCAGCAATAAGAGAAAAATGTCGCAGTTAAAATAATCAAACAGCATATGTAAACGCAAATGTCCGTTACTCCCGGTTGTTTTACAACTAAACTGCTCACGATCATACTTACTATTATCGACACGACGACTAGTTGGACAATCATCGTCCAATAAAAAGCCTCGGTTATTTTTTTCGAGTACCTACAATTAAAGAGTAAATTAAAAAATAAATAAATAAATAAATAAAAGGAGGGACTTTGGTACGTACTCAACTACATGCAGATGCTGACGTATGATATTTTTTACAGTCAATTGCTGCACTTGCGTCGAATAGAATTCCGGTCCAGCTCGTTCGACTTTATCGGTCAACTCTTGCAGCCTCAGCGCCAAAATGTCAAACTGAACGCATGCATAAATCATCAAGCCGCTAACTATGCAGCACTCGTTGATGTTGACGAAGCCACAAGCCATGTAAGTTATCGTCTCGAAAATAAAAGTCAGCCAAAAATTTCGCGGCGATTGGAGATCGTATGGTGTCAGTATTCCATCGGGTAGTGCGTACCCGTCGTTCGACAGTATAAAAACCTTTAAGACATATCCCGCGACGGTAAAGATTATAATAATGTTAAAACCTATGGTTACTTGCCTGAAAAACAATTAAAAATTACATTATAAATAAGTGCGTGTATACGTTTGTCTTGAAAGTTGTTTGTTTAAACGGTATACCTTATAAAGTCATCAGCTGAACACTTTATGCTTATTTCATTTTTGGTCATCGGCTGGCAGCTGCTTTTTCTTAGCATATTCGTAAGCTCGATGAGACGCTCTCGATTCAGCAGGAAGTTAAGCGCTCGGCAAGTGTCTAGTATGACTGTAATAAAAGTGTAAAATATTTCAGAAAAGTCGTCAAACGGCAAATTGCCAAAACAGAGGGTCATAAACTGTAACAGCAAAAGCAAGATTTGAGCGAGGATACTCGCGAACGAGAATATATTGTATAGTGTTATTTGTTTTTTTGATGTCATGTTTATTGGTCGCCAAACGCCACTCCATGAAAGCATGTAAAACGCGTCTTTAAGTACGTGCATTGTATTTTGAATCTTTCTTGATTTACTCCGAAATTTACTTTTTCCTATGTTTCAATATTTAACATATCACTCTGTTTTCTTCGAGATCAGCAGATCAACTAGAGTTTATGTTGTTAGATACGACGACAATCTAATAATAGGCGAAGCTGAATTGAACTATTCCGTTTGTTGTTTTCTGCAAGTTCCTTGAAGTCTTGGAACGATAAAAATTTCTCTTTTATCTGGAACATAAGTATTTAAAATTAGCTGGACTTTAGACGAAGTTAAGAATACGGCGCAAAATTAAAGGGGAAGCTAAGGAAAAGTAATAAGCTTCATTACATCTGCAATTAACCAATTTGTTCTTTTTATTCCTCAGCTATATTCCTTTTAATAGCAGTTATAAGCGAACCTGCGGCTTTACCTAGATATTCTATAAAAATTCAAAGAGAGTATTTTTCTTCATCGTCCAGTGTCTGTCTAACGAAACTTTAGTTGAAGTTGTTGTCCTCTGCTGGAGTACACACTTGTAAATGTCAAATAGTTTAGTTCTGTTTTATGGAATAGATAAATAAAAAAGTGTTTTACAATAAACAATAAGTTTTATTACTGATCTCACAGGCGTACTTTACATAAATATACATTATAGTATTAATATAAATAAATACAAACAATTGAGACATAACTAACAAAAAAAGCTAATTTTTTTTATTTGATTGACGTTACTTTTGACATTCAGTATGTATAAAAAAATCACATGTATAAATACTACATGCTTCTTTAAAAAAGAAACTAAAATACTTTGAAAAGAATATAACGTTTAAGAGAATAGAAGTTTCAAGTCTTCAATTGTTAATCTATTACTAACTGTGCCAGTCAGTACGTTTTTGGCTAACTTTAGTTTTCCATCTTGAAGTTGTTTGATCTTTTCTTCAATAGTGTTATTGACAACGAACCTAAAAGTGTAATGTATACAAAAAATAAAAAAATATAATATTTACCTCTTGAATATAACAAAAGAAATGATAAATACTAACTTCCAAATTTTTACATTTCTGTCTTGTCCAAAACGATAAACTCTGTCTTGGGCCTGAGCTTCCAGCTGTGGGTTCCAATGTAAGTCAATAATAAGCAAATTGTTGGCACCGACAAGATTCAACCCTACACCTCCGCATGTCAAAGACAAAAGAAGAATGTTCATTGGATTCTCCCGATCGTTCAATCTATCGACAACGTCCTAAAATAAAATAAACAATGTGTGAGTTAATTTAAATATTATAAAAAAGCTCTAATAGAATGAATATAAAAATTGTATCAATAATTGTTTACCTGACGAGATCTCACTGGAACTTTTCCTGTGAATTGGCCGTAATTAGCACCTTCCATGTCATCAAGGAACTGAGCGATTACGTCAAGGTACGAAGTCCATTGGGAGACAATTATAACTTTTTCTCCGAGATCCACAACTTGTTTTACGATTTTCAAAATAGCCCTTACCTAACATTATCAAGAGGTAAACGGAAATTGTTAAATATAATAGCATAAAATGATATATTTTTTTAAAAGTAATTTCAAATAGTTGCAAACCTTTGAGCTCTTTCGCTCGCTTCTAAATACTGGGTTTGTCCTTGACATAACGTTCTTAGCAACGGTGTCGTCAATATTTAAACGACTGTCCTGTTCATCTAATTCATCTTCTTCAGCTAAAACTTTCTGGACTTCGTCCATCATGAAAGCGTTCACGAAAGTGGCTTCATCGTATCCACCAGCAAGTTCAACGTCTTCTTTCTCTAACATAGATTGAATTAATGACGGATGGCAACACATTTGTCGTAGCCTCAGGATCAGAACCAAAATGAAATGCGGCTCGATCTGCTTGTGATTTCGCATCAACGTTTTCATCATTCTTGTCATGTTCTTTGGTACCTCTGTTAAATTAATTTAAATTACCTTAAGCAAACTTTCTTTTTTTTAAAAAAAATGTAATATTACTATTATTTAATAATTTAAGAAAAGGAATACCTTCAGTAATAAGAGACTTGTGTCTTCTGTGAAACCCATGAATTTTTAGAAACTCCTTATCCTTACGCTGCCTGAGAAACTCGTGGAAAAAGCTTTGCGAATACAGAAGCAGTTTTTGGTACACGATTGTTTCTTCCGGATCAAGTTCGACTAGTATCTGTTGTACTTTCTTTTCCGGCAAGTTTTGGATCATTCCTTTTTTAACAAGCTCGTCTTTAGTGCGCCTTAGCATGAGTGACTTCGTGATAACTATAAGACGCTTGCTGCCCATTGAAGCACAATTACTAATCCACTTGGTCCAAACTGGCTTCTCGTCAAATGGACTACACTGGAGGAACTTTAGAAGCGCGTAAAGGTCGCTCTCCTTGTTTTGGATAGGCGTACCAGTTAGTGCCCATCGGCTTCGAGTTCTCACCTCACAAGCTGCCATGTTCATTTTGTTTTTATAATTACGAATCATGTGTGCCTCGTCCAAAATCACACGCTCCCAGATAATCTAATTGTAGAAAAATTTTAGTATACAAATTTTTTTTTTGTATTTAAGAAGAAAAAAATCGTTACTTTATACAGCCTCGAATCTCTAAGTATTTTAGGAGCAACGTGCAATTCATACTCTTGAGTTAACAAGTGGTAGCTTGTAATTACAATATCGAATTTAGCGAGTCTGGACTCACTAATCGTTCTAGAAGGACCATGGTAAACATAAACTTTCAACGTGTTTTTTTGGGTTTTACTTCTTACTTCTCTCTCCCATTGGTCGATTAATGACGGAGGGCAAACTACCAGAGTTTTGCCGTGATACGCTACAAAATTGATCAGTTTAATTAATTGAAATAAAATGAGAAATATGTATTAAATACTGGTCTTGATTGAAACAATACTGAAAACATTTTCATACTTCTACGTTGTTTAGGACGTACGGTCCATTCTCCATCGCTATCATCTTCTGACTCATCTTTTTTGTTGTTTGTATTATTCAACTGTTCCTCATTTTTAACAGCCAGTACTAAAGATATTAGTTGAAGAGTTTTACCCAAACCCATATCATCCGCTAAAAGTTAAGAATATTTTTAGTAATGAAGATTTTATTTAATTCTTAAAAGTAACTAAATTAAAGATAATTATTGTAAACAAGTTATAAATTAAAAATACCCAATATGCCTCCAGATGGTTCTTGACCTTCTCTCCACTTCATCCATTTCAACGCATGTCTTTGATGAGACATTAAGGGTACACGAAGGCCTCTTGGATCTTGATCAATTGTATCCTTTGGAATATTTACAATCGAACTGTAAAGTTTTTCAATACATTTAGTAGCGAGTAATCGCTCTCTTGTTGCATCCTGTTGACGCTTATCTCCCACAACTTGTTTTCCAAAGTTTATTGTTTTGTTTTTCAAAACTTTACCAATATCGAATTTAATACTGTCTTCAATGCTAGGAAATGGCAAATCATCTATAGCCTTGAAAAATTTGGCACAATTGTCTTCATGATCACTATCATCTTCAAAGTGCCTCGCTCTCTGTGTATCATAGCTGTCATCATCGCTATCAGAGTCATAATCACTACTGTCATAATGCCTGACAAACTTAAATGGTGTAGTCTTTTTAGGACCAACTACTTGTTTATTTGAGTTGTCAGGAGGATTAAAATTTTTAGGTGATAATGGCAACCTATTTGGTGTTGAACTTGATGATGATGCTGAAGTGTAATCATGATCTAAAATAGAAGAAACAAAAATTAATATAAAAAATATGGTAATATTATTAAACTACTCATATTGTTAACTCACCAGTTCTGATTCGTTTCAGATTATGATTTTCACAATCATCATCGTGTATTACTAGCTGCCTCTTAGGTGCACGACTGGAAGAATCAGGGACTGCATATTCTGCAATCGTTTTACGTCTTGGATTTTGTTTGCTTTTTTGATTACTCTCTTCATTTATATCAATTTCTGGGAATTGACGAAGGAATTCATCATCTGATACGTCAGTAGACTTAGCAACTGTCTTTGTGACATTATTTGTGGCATTAGCATTACTTGGACCAGGTGTGTTTGAATTCCTAAAATATTTTTAAGTACGCTTATTAAGTATCACGAACAAAACGTTTATAAAATTATTTTTAATAATTACTTACAGAAAATCATGTAAATCAAAACTTGTTTGTCTCTCTGGAGACAAGTCATTTTCATCTACATCATCAGATTCACAGGCACTGGAAGTTATTACTTCTGGGCCACTGAAAGACGCAATGATTTTATTAATTGCTTTGCATGTTTCGTCGACTTCTCGAGACGAAGAAACAACATTTGACGCCAAGACATCCTCCCTAGAATAATTTCAATGTTTTTTTATAATATTCTTAAAAAAAAAAGCATTTGTTTGTCATCTACATTCGCAAAACCATACTTGCCGACGTGACGTTTACGGCCTCGCGTTCAAAACATTCCCTAAATCGATTTAAATACGCCGGTCGAGCAAAAACAAAGGAATTACCTACTTTAGACCCCTTAAACTAAACAAAACCGACATTTTCTTCAAAATTAACAAAAAAGCTTCAATTTTCAAAATAGTAACGTCTTGTTCATTAAAAAAAATCGAAAATAAATTTCCCGAATTCGCGATGTCGCCGCTGCCCCGCCAAAAGCTAACGGTTTTACAGTTCCAAGCAGCGGCGAATTCCGGGAAATTCCCCAAAGTAATTCGTCTCGGCAATTACGCCAAGTTTAATTTTACTTACTCGACAATGCTGGCCTTCTCCTCCTTCTCAACACTCAAAAATGATTCTCCAGTGCTGGTTGCCGGCTCCTCCTGCATATTGACGACAGCTAATGGTCGTTCCTGTTGGCTAGCCCGGGTTTCTCCTGCCGAGACTACCGTGCGATTCGACCGTAATTTCATGGGAAATTTCGCTGGTGTGCTTTTGGCGATGATCCTGACTACGTGGACGAGGGCAAGTTGAACATGTAGCTGGCTAAGACGAATTTGGACCCAAGCAGATCGGCCATTCGGCCCGGACAAGACTAAACTCGAAAACTGCCGCTTGTGCGAACTTGACTCGTTGACCGCTAAGCTTTTGTTTTGCAGGCGCGCGCGCTCTCTCTCGCTCTCTCCCGTTCTCGTTGAGCCGAAGGGAGAGAGACACACAGGAAAAGAGGGGAATTCCTGGAACAGGAGTGGATGTCGTCGTGTGTATGTATTATACGCGCGCGTGTGTGGGTATAAACATAAGAATGGAAAATAATAGCCCAAACGAAAACGAAATAGGGCTGTAATGGGGCCCTGCTCACTAAGCCAGGGGCCCCATTACAGCTCTATTTCTTTTCCGTTCAGGAGAATATTATCCCAATGAATAGCTACGTTTTATTTGTTTATATTAAAAAATTATTTATTTTAAACACATAGTATATAATATATAATTTTTAATTTATAATACATAAACTTTTTTCTCAATACAAATATGTATCAAAGATGCAAAAAACAATAAGCTACACATTTTAGTCTTATTTAATCATTATCAAACGGCGCTATAAATACAATGTAAACGTCGAAAACAAACGTTAAAACATTTGCTTTGCATTTGTTACATAAAGTCCATCACATAATTGTTTTTTTTTTTTCATATGGTACAAAATGTTATGAATTCATGGCTTTTCTGCTGAGTCATGTGCAGTCTCATTAACAGCTTCATTTTTCACAGCTCCATTTGAATTTGTTTGCTCATCCGCAACTTCCGCAGTTGACACTTGATTATTCAGCCTTGTGTAAGTCTGAAAATACATTAAAAAATAATTACATCTCAAACTTTACAAATTTTTAAATCACAAGCTCTTTAATTAATTTATAAGCACACACCTCATCGGCAGTTCTTTTAAGCTGCTCGTAGGCCGAGTCACCGGTCTGCTTGGCCATTCTGGCAAACAGTCCGTCGGATTTGTCGAGCAACTCGCGTGGGTGTCCTGATTCAACGATTCGTCCAGCGTCTACAACGACGATAAGGTCGCAGTCGATGACCGAGTCCAGTCGATGTGCCACAGTGAGCACCGTACAATTCGCGAACTTGCTGCGTATCGTCTCGCGAATGAGCGCGTCTGTCGTGGGGTCGACGTTGGCCGTTGCCTCGTCAAGCACGAGGATCCGAGCTCGTTTTACCAATGCCCGCGCTAAACACAACAGCTGCCTCTGTCCGGCACTAAAAAGTAACAGAGCATTAAAGCATTGGCTACTCCAAATCATCACCGGGCGCAATACAAAAAACGCACCTGAGGTTCCGACCGCCACATTCTATCGGATGATCTAGTGGTACGAAGGCTTTGTGCAATCTCACGTCTTCAAGAGCCGCCCAGATGCGCGTGTCCTCGTGTTCATGATGAGGATCGAGATTGTCTCTTAGCGACGCAGAAAACAGCACTGGCTCCTGTGGTATCGCTGCGATACGTCGACGCAGTTCACTTAGCCTCAGTCCACTTGTGTCCAGGCCATCGATAAGCAGCTGGCCCTCGGAGCTCGCCAGCCGGAACAAAGCAGTTACGAGGGAGGACTTACCCGAGCCTGTACGCCCGACTACACCCACCCGCGAGCCAGCCTCTATCGTAAGGTTCACTTCGTGCAGCGCCGGTTCGCCAGCCTCCCCAACTTCGCCGTATCTAAGACTAAAGTCTTTGAACTCGATCGCACCCCGATCTGGCCAACCCGCGGGTGGTTTCCCAGTTCCACTATCATTTTCATCTTTGATCTCTCGCTCTAATTGCGTAAATTGCAAGATACGCTCAACACTCGTCATTTGCGTGACCGACTCAGCGGTTTGTCTAATACCACGCTGTAGCATACCGCATAACATAATGACCTGCAAAACAGTTTTAAGGTAAATATGCGTATTACACGATTTATCGGCAACTGATTGATAAACTTACCTGTGTGATAATAAGCCCGACGCTGCCAGCGAAGACGGTAGAGCTGCCGGAGCCAAGGATGCATCCAAAGGTCACAACGGCTACGAGGCTTACGGTAACAAGATCGAGCCAGAGGCCGAATGCGGAAGCGATGGCGATGTTGAGAAAATGAGCACTAGTATGGGCGTTTTGGCGAGCATCGAAGCGTCGACAGGCTGTTGTTTGGCCGCGACTCGATCGAATCGTGGCAAGTCCTTCCAACGTTGCCGTTACATGCGACAACACTGGGCTCTTGGCTATTAAAGAAAAAATAAATTAATGAACTGTTATGTGTAATATGTGCTTGTAGAAAAGCACCTTACCTGCGCCCTCGAGCCGCTTAATCCTGTAACTCGTGGGAACGCAAAATCCTCGTATTATCCAGTATAGAAAACCGGTAACGAGCATAGGCAGAATATAACGCCAGTCAACAAAGAGCACTTGTCCAACAACGCCAACTATAATAGAGAAGACCTCGAGAGCTTCGTGTAACGTAATTGGCAGCACCTCGTCCATCGTGCCTGTATCCTTGGAAAAGCGATTGAGGATCTGGCCTGAAACAGAGCTGAGCACGTGTATACTAAGACGCTCTTAAGCCTGAGTGGGCTAATCAGTAGCGGCGGCTCTTACCGGAGGACTGCCGATTGAAGAAGCGCATAGGGGCTCGGAGTACACAGCCAAACATCTCGCCGTGAATAGCACGACTGGAGTTCATGCAGATTCGGTAGAGCAGAAGCACTTTCACGATCGCCGTTACAACGCAGCCGATGAGGATGCAGCCGTAGATCATCAGAGCTAAGTCTGCGTTTAGATAGCTCGACTCCGTCGCGTTATTCGTTTTTTCTGTTACCCACAGCAAGAATCTCTTGGCGGGCGTTGAGTTAGACACTGGTTGCTCCGTGGAATTCAACAGTAAAGCACTCGCGATTGAGGCAGTCGTATTACGTATAAAGTCCGCAGCAGTCGTATTCGCGATCGGTAACACACTCGTTGATGAAATTGTCGTTGAGCTTTCGCTTAAGTTAGCCAGCAAAGTTTGTAACGTACTTGTTACTAAGTCTTCAGTTGTGCTCGTCGGCGGCGAGCTTACTGTTAAGTTAAGCGTAGGCTCTGTACTGGCCGTCAAATTGACCGCTAACAAGGGCACGTTTTGCTGAACCATTGATGCGTTGATTAATGAAGCAGGAGCTCCTGCGGCACTCATGCGTAGCTCCTCCTGTCTGGTCCTACATTCACAAAACAATTCATCAGTATCATAAAGAAGAAAAAACGCGTGTGTTGATCAACAGATTATTTACCAGTAAGCTAGCCAGTAATCGGATCCACTTCGAATCGCTTGAGCAAAAACAAACAACGCGAGGGCGGTGAGTAAAAAACAGACGGAATTTCCGCTGCAGAAATATCGCGTGAAAATCGAACTGCTCATCTTGCCCTTGGCAATTAGTTCCTCCGTCTCTTGCGGCTCCTTTAACTCCTTTTCTTTCGCAGATTCCATAAGTACGTGATTCTGCTCGTCATTTACGGCGTTAGCTTCAATTGGCTGAGTCTCCATTATTAATTCAACGTCTTCTTCCTTATCATTATCCTCGCTCTCTTTCTCGTCCTCAATGCACACATTTAAAGACCTTAGTTGCTTTTCCGAAAAATCGGAGAATTTACCTTGTGCTTCGAGTTTTCCCTAGAGAAAAAAAAACGAAATCAAATTTCAAAAATTTGATCATTAAAGTAAGCAAACAGTAGTGCTCACATTGTTAAGGAGAAAAACGGTATCTGCCTGGCGAAGACAACAAGCTTGATGCGTCACAAGTACACGTGTTTTATCTCTAAGAAATCCACTGATACAGTCTTCAAATATACTTTTGCAGACGCTAGGATCAAGAGCGGCGAACGGCTCGTCCAGAACGTAAATATCAGCCTCCCTGTATACTGCCCTGCAAGTTAAAAAAAGTATTTCAATAAGCTTCCTATCTCTCTATCCAACTGCACGCTCACAAGGTTCATTATTTACCTAGCGAGATTGACGCGAGCACGTTGTCCCCCACTGAGATTGACTCCGCGCTCGGCTATACGTCCGAGACACGCGAGGTCCGGTATAAGCGCGCACACGCGCAACACTTCCTCGTAACGAGCCTCGTCGTACACCTGATCAAATACTATGTTGTCGCGTAAAGTGCCGGAGAACAGCCAGGCTCGCTGAGCCGCGTAGGATATTGTGCCGCTCAGGCGGAATTCGCCACTCGACGATCTTAACTCGCCTAGTATTAACTGCAGCAGTGAACTCTAGAACGAGTACGAAAATATTAATTTTGTGCTTTTGCAGATTTCAACTTTTTGTTTATCAATTGTTTACCTTTCCCGATCCAACAGGTCCTACGATGGCGTGCAGCTTGTTCGGAGCAATGTACAGGCTAATGTCGTGAAGAGTATTGACGATCGAGTTATTCGTCCAGGAGGCCGTGACGGCTTTAAGTCCAATACTACCGTTCTCTTCGATCGATAACAAAGGTGCTCGGATCCTCGTCTCCTCCATGAGCAGAAATTTCTATATGAAAAAAAGGAAACATCACATAATCTCCTGCAACTTTGTTAGCAGAGTCTAAAAAGTGCTTACCTCGATTCGACCAACAGAAACAAAAGCTTCTGCCGCGTTGAATATAGCGCGTGGATAGTTGTAGGCCAGAAGGATCTGGAGTATCGTGAAATACTGGACAGCGGGGAAGACGCATTCGGCAGTGACCGCATGGCCACCGAGCACGTAGACCAGCAGAGTAAAGTAGAGACAGGTGCGGTCGACGAACGCACTTGCCGCAACGTTTACACCCCGTAGGTACGACATACTCTTGATCACCCCAATCTCGTTCCTGAAAAGCAAATTTCGAGTATTGAATAAATTGCTGGTAAGGGGTATCATCGAGAAAATTATCAGGGTCTTGGATATTTAGGACGTAGCGGTCTAATCGAGAAATAAGATGGGGGTTCGAGTTTGGGGCGCGTAAAGCTGCGGTAGAAGCGTAGGCACACGCGCGCGCGTGCTTTACGATATTTACCTCACCTTCTAGCCAACGATACCAGGCGCTCGAACGGCTTCTCCCAGGTGTACATTTTGATAACGTTAATCCCATTGATTATTTCGCCCATCAGCCTGACACGCTCGTCTGTGAGTGAAGCTATTCGTCCTCGTAGTCTTGATGTTATCTTGCCAACGTATACTGTAAATACAATTTCAATTAGTAGCTGTGTTGGTTTAAGCTTCATATCAATAATCGCAATCGTACATATATATAGGTGAGCTGTATTTTTGGAAGTGACTCGACGAAAATCTCGTGACAAAGCCAAAATGAAAAAGTTATGAGAAAAAATGTCTTTAATTACACATTTCCTTATGTGAAATTTCAATTGTATCTCGACGCATAGACGAGACTATAAATATTCCAAGCGTCTCTTATCGAACGAGTCTTGCATAAAAAGGCAAACTATTTACACACGTTCGGTGTATGACTATGAATAAGCAATAAATTTCAATTTTCTTCGGGTAAAATGTCAAATTAGGAATTATCAGAAATCATACCTTGGACAGGCAAAGTCTCTAGAGCCATAAGTAGTATACCGGCTAGGGCGGCAAGACCAAGCCGGCGCCAAGCGAGGTACGTAACGAGAAATCCCAGAAGCGGCGTTAGCCAGACGTAGTGCAGATAAAGGAAAAGCTGATCGAACCGAGCCACATCGTTCGATAATAGATTGATTATTTGGCCGGCACTGCTCGCCGTAGCTGATGCACTAGACAGCCGCACCACCTGCACATCATCAAAATCATTCCTCTCCTTCTTACACACCCTAATTCAATTCCACGTAACCGGTACAATAATAAAACCGAACATCTCGCGCTTAATAGCATTAAACGTAGAGGCGCGCAATTGCCGCTCTCTCTTTCGCATCGATGCAAAAAGGCGAACAAAGAAAGTCCGAGAGTACGGTTTATCGGCTCTGACTAATACCGTCAACAATGCGCCGATATATCGTCCGTAATGGCAAGCCATACACACATACACACATCTCGCGAAGCTTGCAACAATGTGTAAGCGCACCCGGTGAGCTTTTAATGCACCCATACGCGCTTACGGACGCAACACACAATTCCAGGCAGTTTATTCTTCCAATCATCGTTCACCGACCTTTCTGTAAATCAGCGACGAGCAAGCGATTCTCAAGCGCATGCCGATCTCGAGGACGCTCAGGTCGATGTGGTGCTTGAGCAAACTGTGCAGCAGACTGAGCAGTACCAGTGTGGACGCGTAAAAGTAAGCCTCGTTCCTGCTCGTTGCCGAGTCGGGCTCGAAGTATCCGATCAGCAGCCCAAGCATGATCGGCTGTAGTAGCCTGCAAAACAAACCCATACAGTATTATACAATGCGATTAAGCTTTTTTCCGTTTGATTTATACCTGAGACAGTTGAGCAGGAGCATGTGGCCGGCGTAATAGAGGTACGCGTATCCAAAGCCCGAGCGAATGGCGTTGATGAGCTTGGGCTTGCGGTCGCTCCTACGCGCGTTCTCCACCTCTTCCTTCCAATGCCTGCAATATTAAAAACGAGACACCCCGGTTAAGCACACAAAAGCACTTTGACATCTTTTGCAAGTCTTACCTCTCCAGCCGAGCGCCGAGTTGCTCGCTGAGATCGCTCGGCAGGACATCGTGCAGGTCCTCGCTCGTCAGATCGCGCTCTTTCCCTTTGACCACCAGAGGCTTCAGCCACCTGCAAATTCATAACAATTGCTTAATTTTTTCTCTCTCATGGAATAACGACTGCTCGTTATAGATATGTTTCCGCTCCGGGAGAGTCTTTGCTGCGACTCTTGTTGATGTACACGGGGATATGAAAGGCACACATGTCGTTGCACGTGTGCTCGATATAGACGACGAATACACGCGCATCAAACGTCGCCGCTGCCTTTATACGTATAGACGTGTTTGGATCTGCGGTCTACGGGGGGTCGACGTCGTCAATGTGAAACACGACTCTTCTTTACTGCGTACTATATGTTCTGGAGTCGTTCTATTCTAATATTTTAAATTTCAGTCAACTAATTATCTCGTTTGATTTAAATTGAGATAAACGAGTTTAACGACACTATTGGCAGTAATTAGAACACTGCAGTTTTCTAAGATACGATTATTATATTGCTAGCCTCGTCTCGCAAAAATTCTGTGTATAACAGGTACACACACATACGCACGCGCTTATATTTGTTTTCCCTCTCTTTCCGTCGCGCGCCAAGTCGTTTTTATCTGGTATATCGATCTGATTATACGCCTTTCAATCTCTCGCGCTCATCCGTTTATTGATACGACGAATTTCTGTTTATTGAATTGCGCCTTTCCAATTGATTAGTATAGCTCTCGCTTTATCGACTTCGATCCATCAACAGCGTATATCTAGACTCGATTAATGTACCGCTGTTAAGTCGTTTTACTTTTATTCCCTGTACACAGCCAACAGCTGCAATTTTCCGGCTAAACGATGAAGAGCCGGGGAGCCGATACATAAGACAAGCGGTATTATTGGCTTCTCAAGAAAGTACACACACACGGCTAGTTTTAATTATATAATTAATAAACAGAGCCAATGCTGAATGTGTCGCGCGCGGCGATATATCATGCCCGTAGACACGAGATAATTGGCTTTTAATATGAAGAGCAACAACAAAAAAAAGAAGGAGAGAACCGAGTGAATGAGATACTGCTTATCTCGCGCAAGATATGCACAAAGAGAGCCTATCCGACAATAGCGTGTATGTACGACGGTATCCGCGTTTTCATTCTTTTTTTTTTTCATTGGACGCGCACACTGACTCGCGACGACGGCTATTTTGTCAATTGTCAAAATTATTATCGCAATTGCCTCGTTTTTTTTTTTGTCGAAATCATCGATATATTTATTATCAGCTATTCGAATCTCGTTATATCGCGCGCATAACATTTGTCAAAGCGCGTCGAGAAAAAAAACATTTGGAAACGTACATTTTTGTTTATTATTGTTTTCCCCGTGATATGCTTGTGCACACGTAAACGATAATAAACCGAGACGAAGGCAAATAGACGAAACGTCGACTGTGTGTCCGCGCACACTTGTCGAGGAGGCTAATAAAGCAATATACGCGCGCGCGTGTGTGTGTCGCACGCGCAGTTAACCGAAAATTGCTGGCAATAGCCGAAAAGAAAAGGTCGCTTGTTATATGTGCGCGCTTGCGTGGATTATAAGGTCAACAGCTCAAACAAAAATAAACGACGCGCTAATAGACCGGTTGATTTATTCCAATTGCGCTGCCGGGTCATTACCGCCGCGTCGCGCGCTGCCGGACGATATTTCGCCGAATCAGATACACAATCTCGATTAGCCTTATCTCTCCCCTCTCTCTCTGCGCTTCCTTGGACGTACACAGCAACGCGCACAAAAAAGACGTTATGTATACTCCGGCAAAAACGACATTTCCTCGATTATTATATCCTACTTCGCGGAATAAGGAAGAGAACATCTCTCGCGCGTACATGTACGGGGACATATCGGCGAGAGAGTACAGCGTATAGAGAGCGCGAGTCGCATTCCAGCCTCCCGGTTATATCCCCCTTCCTCGCTCTTCTTATAAAGCAAGCGTGATGTGTATGTTTCCCGGTGCTCACCAGAACAGCAGTTTACCGAGCGCTCCGGCGTCGAGTCTCGGGCTCGGCTTTCCGCTCGTCTTCAGGCCCATATCTCTCTCTCGTCTTCTTCCTCTCTCTCTCTCTCTCTCTCTCTCTCTCTCTCCCACTCGGTTTTTCTTCGCGTGCACTCTTTGGCTTGAACCTCCGCTGAAACGACTCCAGTCACATAGCGCGGTAAAGCGCGTTCGCCGCGCCTCGTATTCTCTCTCTCTCTATCTTTGTCTCTCTCTCTCTTTAGTGTGCGCGCGATACACGCACGCGAGAGCGCGTGCGAAGATCTTTGCTCTCCGCGAGCCCCGGCAAGACTGAGAAGAGTAGCGCGCGCTGGCGTCGCCCCCACGGATCCCGATGATGATATTTATCGCGCGCACACACACGACTCTCTGGCCGCGAAGAACGAGAGAGAGAGAGAGAGAGAGGGAGAGAGGCGAAGCAGAGAGACTGGAGAGGGGGGGGGGGCGAACCGCGCGCTGGAGTGCAGGTGAAAAGATATAAAGGCCGACGAGGAAATTGCGCGGAACTCCGGAGTTTGCGCGCGAGCCTTTTTCCGTGTGCGTGTATACACGCTCGTGGGTGTGGAGAGACCGGTATCGAGAACACACGTGGGACGCGATTATATCGTGCTGCTTTTGACTCGGAGCGAGAGGAATATGTTGGGCCTATACGTTTTTGCGGGGGACAATGGCCGAGAACAGGCCGATCGAGCGTTATCGCTCTATATTGATAACTGATGGCCATTAGAACTACATGTGTGACAAGGGGCGGCCTGTGGCTCTTTGGAAGTAGGACAGATAAGCGGCCGATTGTAGGGGCCGATATACGTGTATTGCCGGCAGATCGGCGATTCCACGCGCTGAAAGCGTGAGAGTTGGCAATTTTTTGTTCTCATCATCGCCGAGCGGTGCGATAACGAACGGAAACTCATAGCGATAAATCGATGATTAGACGCGAACCCGCGCGTGTGTGAAAAGCTTCTTGAAATCGGAGATTTTGAATTTATTAATTTTTATCGATGGATTTTAAGATTTATCGAAATATAAAAGACGCGTGTAGATACAGATGAGGCGCGTGTTGCTGATTAAGCGATCAGCTGATCAAAATATACACCGGCGATTATATGCTTGATATTCGGACGAATGGGTTGAAAAAAAGGAAACGGTTTTGGAAAGAGGTGGAGTTGAAAATCACGGCGCTATAGAGTTATACGATCGATACATGTAGAAAAAACCGAAGGTAATAATTATTCGATACTTCGTAAGAGACTCGGCAAACAAAGTAATAAATCTTATCTAATAATATTGTGTCTCGCGAGTTTATCACTCCCCGTCGTTGTGTCGTCGCGTATATCGAGAAAATGAGTATCTCTATTGCGGGCGTCTCTCCTTGCTCTTTTATTATGTATCGTTTACTTCAGAAACGCCATGTAATAAGACCGAACTCTAAATAACGTTTAGCCACGAGATTAGGATACGTAAATGTTATGTCGTGACATTTACATACATTAACATTAACGCGAGAAAGAGAGTGTGTCGAAAAAGTAGAGCCGCCTTTTCAAATTTAGCAGCAGGCATATCGGAAATAGAAAGATCGACAGATGCAGAGGGAGATCGGCGTCGTGCCGGCGGGCGTGTGTCGATGACCCTTGGCGAAAAAACGAGCGTTATTTACACGCGCATGGCGTTCGTCGACCTATAACCAGCAGCATTAGCATCGGGCTATGTATATATACTGTGCGGGGATACTTCAGGCCGCGACCTTATCGACTAGTGACCCTCGTCACCCCAGGTGTGTGTTTTTTTATGAATTCGCCGTGAGAATGAATGAAGTGAAGAAATAAAAGCGATCGGTACACGTGGGAGCAGACGTCCCCTAACATCGCGGATAATCGATCGTTTCGAGCATGACATTCTCTTTCTCTCGTGTTTATAAAATGTTAGCTCAGTTCCTAGGAAAGAAGCGCGTGGGTGTAGCCGCGCGTGAATCACGTAGCTAATCTAGTGAACGCGTCGTTTGTTGAATATATTCGTCGCGATCGGCAAGCTCGCAGTGCACGCGTAGTTTGCCGATTTTCAAAACGGCAACATCGTATTGTAGGAGAAAAGAGAGAGGTAAACAAACAGAGGGTCTTTTTAAAAAGCCGATTTATTTAAAAAAAAACGGAGCTGTTGTTATAATACTTACCTTTCTAAAGAAATGTAAGGTATTACATGGCCGCAGGGGGCAAAAGGGTCCCGAGAGCTAGTCATAGCATTTTATGCGTGTCTCTTCCATTGTCGTCGTCACGTGTTACATAGAGTCCATCTCTCCTCTCTCGGGCCTCTCTTACCGCATAAATGCGCCCAACGACAAAAGTAAGTATGCAAGCTGCCGGCCGACGCGGGGCGATAATTTCGCGCGCTTCTACAGTGTGTAATGTGCATATACACGGCGCACACACAGCATTGGAACACACTTGGTTGCTGCGCGTCGCTGGGGGAGAGGAAAGGGGGAGGATAGAGCGGCTGCCCGCATCGTCCGCAGAAAGAGAGAGAGAGAAAGCGAGCACAGGCTACAGCTATATACGTATATATACACACAGTAGACACCGACGGCGACGGCCGGTGTGAGCGTGTATGTGTACGTGAAAGAGAAAGACAGAGGGAGGCAGCGCACTGCTCATCGCGGAGGAGAGGCCTGCTGCAGAAGCCGTCCCCCGCGAGTGGAGGAAGGAAGGAAGGAAGAACAGAGGAGGCTCTCGCGCTCTCTCCCCTAGAGAGCGGGCGTACGGTACGAGAGAGAGAGAGAGAAAAAGGTGGAACAGCGGACGGACGCTGCTGCACCGTTGTCTCCTCGTCGTCGTCGTCGTCATCCTCATCGCCAAAGCTGACGAGCCATCGTAGTCGCTCGTCGTCGTCTCTCTTCTCCTTTCCGTTCTCTCTCTCTCTCTTATCGCTCTCTCTTCTTCTCTCCCCCCCTGCCCCATCATCACCCCGTCTCTCGGTCCATCATCCCCGGCCGCCGAGGCAAGCAGGACTTGTGCGCGGGGAGTCGGAACGAGCGGATATATCTCGGAGATATATACCGCGTAGCAGAGACACGCAGACACACGTACAGAGAGCCGCAGCCGGACGCTCCGCGTGCAGCGCGTGCGGGAGCCCCCGCGTCCAGCAGCGTCGCCTGGGAGAGAGGAGCGAGAGAGGGACACCATACAGGCCCCTTCTCCCTCCGCCCGCCACCCTCTGCTTTTCGCGTGCCATCGTAGATTCCGGAGGGTAAGTCACCTGAGCATACCACAGCCGCCCGGGTCATCCGGTCATTCTCTCCTCGCTGCAGCGCGTTCTCTCTTATCTCTCGACACCGTATAACCGCCCCGGTAACCGAGAGTTAACGCGGCAATTTTTAGGTTAACTCAGCGCCGCGTACAGGACGAACAGGAGAGGGGCCGCTGCTACACTCGCCGCCGGTGTCTCGCGCGTGGTTAGCGGCTTCGAGAACACACTAGACGACCTCCACGGGATTTTTGGGATTCTAACACGAGGATCGAGTCCGTGACCCCCCGGTGCATATTCCGGCTCTTGCTCTCCGCGTGTCGTCGTCGATGCCGGCCTCGCTGAGACGCGGCAGTCACTCTCCTCGTGAAGGCTCTGGCCACGCCGACGCGTATCGCCGAGAGATACTCCGCCTCCTGGCACTGACGCGGCTCGTCTCTATCTGGTTTCTTTTCTTTCAATTTTCTAACAAGCGCAACGGTTTTTTAAGCGCAAGCATAAAATTAGTAGCCCTATTTTACAGCCGGCTGGCTAGCTCTCCATTTTGAAAAAGTTGCATTTAGCCGAGGTTTTTCGAGAAACGACAGCTCGTGTCGGCAATGCTCACTCAGTCATTCGGATATACGAACTTGACGATCATATCGTATCGTTGTTAGACACGTGCTTTATTGATTATTAATTAACTTGTAGAGTAACTCGATCGCGGTTTGCGTTTGTCTTATTCTGGATTTGGTGTAATGATTGTGAATGTTTTGAGCTGTTGGTGTGCAAGTGTATTTAAAATGAAGTCTTACATGCAATGCTGATGAGAGAAACATTTTCTAGAATAAGTGGTGATGCGGCCGATGCAGCAGGCACCAATGGCCCCTACACACCAGCCTATGCAGCATCCACATGCACCACATCCTCATCGTACTCATCAACAGTTGCTGTCAATGGCTCCACATCAGCAACAAATGCATCATATGCAGCATCCTGCCATGACTAATCCACGAATGTTGATGGGTATGAACCCAACTCCTAATCCTAATGGTAAGTTTTTTATGATCCTTTTGCTCAAGTTTGCTTATACTTTGTACCTCCTTTGCGTTATGTATAAATATAAATTATATATTTGCTATTTGCTGCATGGGTTTGATTATTTTTAAGCATTGGTATATTTTGACTATTGATTTTATTCATTAAACATTGCTGTTTTACTTTGTTTTCTTTAAATTTATATCTACTGTGAGTTTGAGAAAGGAAATGCAATTGGCAATTCTATATAACACTTAAGAGCATTGAGTATTCTAAAATAATTTTTTTATATGTTATTTCAGTTTTTTAAAAAATTTTTTTATAAATTACATTTGTACTTTTTTTTGTAGAATACACAATGCTTTTTGAAGGTGATGGAAAAAAGAAAATTGAGAAATCTATTACTAGGCTATTCTCAAACTGCTATTGCTTTTATATATTCCAAAACATTGGCTTTATCATTTACTGAATCATTTAATAATATTGACTTTCTCTGACTCTTTCTATTTTAGATTTACATTGTAAAACAAATATTTCAAAAACTAAAATAACATTTTAGATAATCAAACAGATTTTAGTATTCGGTTGGTTTAATAAGTTACAGAAGAGCAGTGTGGTTATATTTTAATGTAAAAGTTACATATCAAACCTACTTTGTTAACAGTTGAAATATTACAATGCTAAGAGCCATAAATAAAAAATTATTTGTCAAAGGACAAATTGTTCTATTAGAAGGTTACTGTCACAATTGTTGTGCTTATTTTTTTTGTTAGACTATCGCCGCGGTATAATAATTGCGGTTACCCTGGCTATACTACTTCTATCTGGGGCTGATGCTAAAGTTCACAGAGCATCATTACTAGATAGTATTGAAAACTTGCAAGTTTTTTTTGGACCAAGTGGGTGCATAACAGGTCTGTTTTTTGATTTGAGGATTTGACAATTATTTCTTTTTATTCTCATCATAATACTCAGTATAATTATTTTGGGATTAAAAACATTCTTTTTTATTTTCTTTTATCCTATATTGAATTTAAAGGTACATTAAAGTTGTTTGACATAAATTATAAAAGCAGCAAATTCTGCAAAAATAAACAGTAATATTTTTATGATATTACTTAAAAACATTTTCTATGAACATTTTCATTATTCATTTTGTTTTACTCACATTTTTTCAGTGCATGCCATTTAACAAGCTTTTCAGGAATGCATAATTTTATCAATTATAATTTTTAGTTAAAAAAATTTTTTTTTAGCCAAACAGGTAAAGAATTTAACAAAAATATATTTGATGTAAATTTTAATAAATGTCTAATATACAATAATTTAATGCTAATAAATTTTCAATCTGATAAGTTCTTTTCAAAGCTTTAAAAAGATTCTACTTCACTCAAAAAACATTGGCAGGGGTTTCATGCAAAATTTTGCATTAAGGTTTTTTTTACATTTACTCACTTTAAATTTATAATAAATTTTATAGGTACTTTGGCAATGGTTAATGTTGGCCTGAAAGATCAAAATGCTATTCCGATGGCTCTCCAAAATCCAAATCATCCATCATTACAACAGCAACAACAGCAACATCATCAACAGCAGCAACATCACCAACCTCATCCACATCCCCAGCAAATTCAACAAAGTATTGAAAAAAAAGATGATTCAGGTAAATAATTGAAAATGTTAATAAAGTATTATAAGCATTATGTATGTGTTAAAAATAAATTCTCTTCTCAAAAATTTAGCAGAGTCAAAAGATGATGGTCTAAATAGTCAACAACAGGGTCAGGGTAATTCATCTAATGCTAACAATCTAGCTAATACACGTGAAAAAACGCCAATGTGTTTGGTGAACGAGCTGGCCAGATTTAACAAAATTCAGCACCAGTATAGGCTTACAAATGAACAAGGTCCAGCTCACAAAAAACGATTTACTGTTACATTAATGCTTGGGGAAGAGGAGTATGTTGCTGAGGGACCAAGTATTAAAAAGGCACAGCACTGTGCTGCAAGTGATGCGCTGTTGAAGACCTGGTATAGAAAGCCTCCACCTAAGCCGACAAGAACAATGAAAATTTATGGAAAAGGGCCAGGTGGCACTGGTGAGAATTCATTGTTTGTCATATAAAAAATTAATCTAAAGAATCCATGACGATCGACATCCTAATTTGTTTTTAGGTGCACATCTTCCACCTACAGTAGAGTTGAACGCCCTGGCGATGAAACGCGGAGAGCCAACTGTGTATACTTTCCGACACGCGCCTCCAGCTATGTCCACTCCACCTCAGCAATTCATGCCTCACGCTTATGGCAATTTTAATCCTCTTCGAATGTTCAATCCGCGCTATGCCGCTGCCTACAATCGTGGCTTTCATCCCGAGCCTCAGGGCATGTACTTAGTGTCGCTTAAGGTGGGTGAGCGTGAATTCATTGGACGAGGCATGACTGGCCAAGCTGCGCGGCACGACGCTGCGAGTCGTGCGCTTGAACAACTACGCCAGCTGCCTCTGCCTGAAGAGATGGCTAGTACAGGAAACACTACACAAACTGAGGATACAGCAGGTCGTAATGGCATTGACGATCCAAATGCCGAACTCAAGAGTCCTGTATCTCTCGTACACGAAACTGCACTTAAGCGAGGCCTCTCAGTCACATTTGATGTTGTATCAGAAACTGGAAAACCGCACATACGAACGTTCATGACGAGGTGCACCGTCGGTGAGAAAGTTACTCTAGGTGAAGGATCATCTAAAAAGGTAGGTTTCTAATTCTGTGGATGACTTACAAATTTTTCCCAAGACTAATAATGTCTAAAAATTAAAAATTATAATTATAAAGGTATCTAAAAAACGTGCTGCGGAACTTATGTTGGATGAGCTAAAACGACTGCCACCTATCCCATCGCCAGTGCAGAATCGCGCGCTTCGCTTGAAACGCAAACCGCCAGCGACCAAGAAGAAATCGCGTAATCTTATCAAAGTGTACCAAGAGCCGCGAGCTGAATCCGAAAGTGCCGAGGAAGTAAACCCAATCTCGCGCCTCGTACAAATCCAACAAGCAAAACGTGAACGTGAACCAGTTTACAATTTGATTGAGGAGAAAGGTGCACCAAGGCGGCGTGAGTTTGTCATGGAAGTGTCGCTCGGCCAACAGTCAGCCCAAGGCACTGGTCCAAATAAGAAGCTGGCCAAACGTGCTGCAGCCGAGGCTCTGCTTGCTCAACTCGGCTATAGTAAGCCTCAGCCTCAACCTGTAAAACCGTCCATAAAGACAAGCAGCAATTCTATCGCTGCTACCAATGGCCCTGAAAACAAAGAAAGTGCTGGCGAGACTAAACGCAAAGTTACCTTTGTCGAAGTCGATAACAGTAATGAGACGACGCACACTTATCCGCAAGGAGGTAATACAGTTTTTTTATTTGTTTTTATTTTAGTCACTTTTTATAAATATATATTTACGTGGAAATTAACATGTTAAAGGGACCATCGGACGCCAATTAGTTCCTGGTTTATTGCTGGTCGATAACGGCACAGATTCTAAAGGTATTCCTGGACCAAGCGTCCAAGTTGTCGCTGAAGAGTTACGTGGACAGCAGCAACCTCAGTCTACTGGAGTATCTCCAAAAGATCAATTGAAATATCTTGCTCAGTTGCTAAACTTTGAAGTACAATTTAGTGATTTTCCCAAGGTAATTTTATAAAACAAATTCATATTTATATCGACAAATTTATTTTATTAATGACAATAAAATATTGGAAATTCATTTTCACAGGGCACTTATAAGGAGTACCTGTCACTTGTTTCGCTAAGCACAGATCCTCCACAGGTATGTCACGGCCACGGGCCGACTAAAAACGCCAGCCGCGATCAAGCCGCACTAACTGCGTTGCGTACCCTTAGTAAGATGGGTCTTGATAGTGTTACTAACTCTAACGTTAAGAAAGATGCAAAGGCTGCTAGCGGTACCGGAGCGGGGGGCACTAATGCCGATGGTACTGGAATGCATGGTGTATACAATCAACAAGTTAAAAATAACGTCATTAATGGCGCGATGGATAAGTGAAGTCGAGGCCTTCGTCTTCTTTTTTATTCTTATTATAATTATTTTCTTTTACTTTTTCACTTTCTTTTTTTGTTAATTAAGCACGTGGTTTGATCCTTTGCTTTCATTTTTGGCGTGTTCAGTGATTTAATTACAATAATCGTTAAAAGAAAATGTAAAAATGTTTAGTTGGTGTAAACGTACTAATATTTTAGCAGCATATAATTCAATTTTTATTCTGTATATAAAAACAACAATGTTATAAAAACTTTCTAAATTAGTATTTTTATTTTTTGCGTGTAAATTTATTACTTTTCTACTGTTTTTATCAACAATATTTTTATTTCAAAATAGTTATCAATTACATTTTGCCAAAAATATAATTTCACTGAATGCGCCATTAATAATTTTATTTGAGTGTTGCCCCATCATACTTTAGTTATAATGCACTATAGAAAAAGGCAACACGTGTATTTGAGTATTTCATTAAATTTATTGTTCTGTATCTGATCATTTGCGAGAAACGAGGTTTAAATGGCGAGTTAATCATTGTGTACGTATTATCGCTGTATTTATCATCATTAATGTGTCATTGCGGGCTTAAAGCCGATGCGTAGACCCACTTTGCAGATGATTTCTTGCTTGACGCGAGAACTGAAAGCGCGAGAGAAATACAGACCGGACTTCTGTGTATTTTTGTGTAAATGACGAATTACGTTGGGGGTAACCTCAATCTAGCTGCAAAGTGAGTCTACGAACTGATTTTTACGACGAAGTTGATCGCGTAACAATTGTAATCGCGAGATACACATACCTTTTTTTTATATTTTCGAATCATGAGTCAAACAAGGTGGCAGATATCACTGTCTAAACGAGAAACGCGGCCATATCTCGACTTTGTAAGAAAAAAAATTACGATAGTTGATACCTTGAAACTGTCATTACTATGAATATAACGTATGAACTGTGTCAAATTGACCAAATAACAGTACACGAATTAAGTGCGTTATTTTCGTATTCGTTT
Source organism: Anagyrus pseudococci (assembly GCA_030522585.1). NCBI lineage: Eukaryota > Metazoa > Arthropoda > Insecta > Hymenoptera > Encyrtidae > Anagyrus > Anagyrus pseudococci. The sequence goes on along the minus strand of JAPYYQ010000670.1, from coordinate 45,691 downwards.
TCAGTACACGTTTTGAACCGACACAATGTTTGATTTAAATATGAAAAACTTATATTGCGAAAAAATGAGAATTATAAAAAAAAAAAAAAACAGAATATGAAATACAACTTTTGTCCCAATTTGCTTTTCTTCGGGGCTTCAAAGCATTTCGGGAACGCGTTATATTCATGCTAATGCCTGTTCAGGGTACTGCGTTGTGGCGCAAGAGAAAGAGAGGTAGGCACGTATGGGTGCTTACCCTTCAGCGAGCATACGACGAGTATGTAGTCCGTTTTGAAATTTTCTCGAGCCACTCGTGCGGTCTGCGAGAGTCCCGTGTGGGTGGTTCGGTTGCGCGAACAAAGAAAATTTCAACGGGCCAGGGCTTTTTTATTAGGAACTTAATAAATTAATGAATTTCGCGAACATCGCATCGACCGGGCTCAATAACTCGAAATTCTTCCCCGTTGTGTTAGGATTTAACGCGCGACCACACGAGCGTTTTTCACAGACATACGCAACACATACGATGTTGAATATAAATAATTGCCGAAACACACGAGACGAGTCGCCGGATTGGAATTCTGAAACAACGCCACGCGAATTTTGACCTATTTTGCCCCTGCATTGTGCGCCCTCGACGCCGGGCGCCGAAGAAAAAAAAAGAAAAAAATATCCCTCGAGAAATGTGTACAATAATGAATGTAGGCGGATGTCGAGCGTCGGTACGACGGAGTGACATTATGGGCTACAATATCGTTATTTCTTTTGGCGACCGACCGATTTATACTTTTGTAGCTGTCTGAGAGCGAAATTTTATTAACGAGGGATGATAAATTTGCGAAATCTCTTTGTTTTCGTATTTATGTGCGTTTCGCTTATACATCATGTTTCGTCTTGCGGTTTCAAGTGATTATTCAATTTGTTTTAGGTATTTATTCGGAGAAATATATCGCGTTACAAAATAATATGAATAATTACATGAAACTTTATTATTAAAGTAATATAAAAATTGTTGAACATTTGCGTATTTATCTTAATATAAATTAACAGAGAAAACATTTTGTTATGCTCAGATGGCTACGAAAAAAACTAATATTTTCAAGAACGTGGTAGACTGTTGTCAAGAAAATAGTAAACGTTTAAAAGCTTACGTCAAACGTTCTAAATTTTCTTGATAATTGATGAAAACTAATATAATGAAAAAAAAATAGTAAAACGCACACAAAAAAAAATACAGAACAATGCAAATCTGTTTGATGATAAAAGTTGCTAAGTAGCGCGCATTTAATAAATTGCATTGTGCATTCGAGTAAATGTGTATTTTTGTTTATATTAAATATTTTGTTTCTGTGCTTTCATTACAGAATGAAAGAAAAAAAAATCGTACCGACGACGTCGATTTAATAATACTATCTTATATTCATTATTCTTATGACATATATATTAAGCCAGACATATATAATCAATCAAAGTGAACGCTATAACCAATTACAAACAAACTTGCTGTTAAAGCAGTGTCTTGCAACTTCTAATTTTTATTTGATACAGATATTTCTACTCTTTTCTGCGCTAAGGTAGAGCTACTATACTCGACTGCCCACATTTTTTAGTCGCTTTCTCATGTATATTTCTTTAGTTAATCTCTATAAAATTTTTATGACTTTATTAATAATAATACAATACTTTTAATACTTGTAACAGTTTTTGTAAATATCCGTTACATTTAAATATTTTGATCAAGTTTGAAAGGAAATATAAAACCTGAAGAAAAATTACGTTTTACAAATTGTGTTTTGATTTTTAAGAAGACGTTTTATAATCAAGCGTACTTTTTTACTTTTGTATTAACATTATATATTTTTACTTTTCTAACATTGGTTAAAAAGCGTAATTTTTCTTGAAGGTCCAAATTCAGCGACACACAATTGGAGCTTATAAAATTTGATTAAAATTTTCTATTGAGAATTATAAACGTACCAAATAATAATTGTTTATTATTGAAATAAGTTGTAAAAGCTTCGTAAAGATTGACTAACGCCCGATTTTTAACCGCAATGGTATGGGCCTACCTTAAAAACAAAACAAAAGTAATTCTAATCGATTGTAGCGGCCGTGAGCCTGTTCGATAAAAAAGGGGAGAACATTTTTTTACTAGTCTCTTTGCGACCGATCTTTTGGTGCTCGTAAGCCGAGCAGTCTCGTCTCCCAAAAAGCTTATCGCGCAGGCATGCGCGCTGCAGTTTTTTTCTTTCTTTATCTTCACTCCCCAAGAATGCTCTCCCTCATTTCCTTTTGTATACACACGTACGCGTTTAACGAGGTTTAACATGCGATCGTACAGCCCGTTCGATGAATACGTCTTTTCTCCGAACATGGCTCCGCGAGCTCACGTCTCTATGGCGAGAAGCACGATCGCTGCTATACTTACCCGTGGGGCCGGGAGCCCGGGGTAGGCGAGCTTTTCGTCCACTCCCTTGCGATAGAACGAAGCAAATGTCAAAAGCAAAGTACATGCGATAAGGTACGAGTAGACCTTTCTTGCGGCAAGGGGGCCAAAGCCCGCCGTGTAAATAGGAGGGATGGGGTGGTGCGACGTGAGAACGCGAGATATTCCGGAAAAATGATTGTTCCATTGAATTGGTTGTGAGGCTGCGTATTCCAAAAAAATAAAAATGAAAACAAAAGACAAGATTAAACGAACGAGTATGTCAGTTTGTATTTCAAACAAATAAACAGTTGAAAAATTGCTTTTATCGAAATCTTTTTATTTCACCCTGCTTTATCTTTTTACATGATTTAAGATTTATAATGTATTATATATAAAGTATTGAGCGCTTGAGTTTGTGCTACAATGACTTAAAAAATGTTTTAATTTTATTTTGTATAAAATTTTATAATAATACAAATCTTTTTCAATCTTAAGTAGTATCTTAGAGTTTAAGTACATCTACGTCTGCCAGTATGGATCAAACATGATTTAAATAAATAAAATTACTAATTACACAAATTTACATACAAAAAAGACTTCAAATACTTTCTTATTGTAAAAGTACGAATAAATATGTACAAAACTTTTAAAGCCTCCTATAATCTCTTTGCTGCTGTGTTGGTGGAACCGATTCCGAGCCCATTGTCGAGTATAAAAATGGAAGTACTGATGCTAACGCCAAAGCTAAGCCTATAATCGGCCGATACCATGCCCAGGCAAAACCGATGACTAGAAGACTCAAGGACAGAGAAACTGACATTGTCAGAGATTCGACAGCTATTATTCCGCACAACACGTTGGAATTTAAAATGATTGTTTTGAGGATGTTTGCTAAACAAGTTGCTGCCAAAAACATTACCAACCAGCCTAATCCCCTAAATAAATGAAAAACAAGTGTCAATTAAAAAATGATAGGATAATTCAAAATACATGATTGTACCTGAAATTCTCAACTCACCTGATGGCCCATGTTCTCCAATAATTATCGACGTGTTCGAGATGGAACATCTGATCCACAGAAACCTCTCCCTTTCTCAATAACGAAACCTCATGTCCATGCGTAGTTACGTAAGGTTCTAGTACACCGTTTACCAATCTCCCTACGACCGAATAATAATCGCCGGCTTTTCCAGCGTACGATATCAGCACCCTGATATCGCCAACCTTCGGCTCCCAAAGATCCGAGCCATGGTAGTAAAAACCAGCATGCATCTTGATATCCAGGCGCTCGGGCCTCTCGTCACTTGTTACCTCGACGAAATCGTTAAATTTATTTTTGAGGTCCTGACCCAGCGCGTAGTTACCGATTCTTACATCCGTAGACACCTGCACTTGACTTTTTACTGGCATTTCTGTTGGATTCTCATGACCGAATCTAATGTAAAAATCGTTGTGATCAATAAGCTTGTCTCTCCACTCTGTTGTGTAGTAATAATGTTTGACCTCTTCTGTTGATCCGGGAAAGCTAAAAATATCAAATCAGAGTTAGATTGGAATCAATAAATTAATGACAGGTAAACTAAGATTCACCTTTGGTCTTCTTCTATCTCTACCCATTGATACATTTGAGCTCTCCGTTTCAGTTTTACACATGAGATCATAACACCATAATCAGGTTCTGTTAATGGCTCTCCCACCATCAAAGGACCAGATAAATAAACTAAACGATTTTGAAATTCAGGTATGGGTTTGAAATTATTTTGAATAACAGCAATGTTGTTCAATGCCTCATCCAATGAATATGCCATTTTAACAGCTCTCCCCTTTTAAATAAAATTGTAATGAAGTAGAGTAAATTAATGACACACTTATAAAATGATTACTGTTCAACAGTACCTCATTCCAAACAAATAAACACATTCCAGTAGCAAATAAAATCAATCCAATTATTGCTGTTAGCCAGGATTCTTTGAATTGTTCAATAACTGTTGCTCTAACAGAATTCTCCTCTTGGTCAGGATGATAAATACGCTCTTGCCTCCCGTTAAGATTTCTGTATTGGCGAGAGCCATTTCTTTGAGCTTGTCCATTCTATTCAAACCCAATAAAGAAAGAGTTGTATTGTAATTCTTCAAAATTATTGTTAAAAAACTAAGAGCAATATTTACCATTGATCTATACATCTTGATTGTATTTAGAACAGACAAAACTACTGCATAACCTTTTCCTTCGTAATATCTACTTTTTCATTGTAATCCTGCATTTCACCAATGTACATCATGAAAAATTTTTTTACATACAATATTCCTCTGCTAATTAACAATTATTTTAATATTTAATGTAAAATAATGTCACTCATTTTAGAGAATAATTAATTCAGCCGATTTTTATATTTGTTAATGGAAATTTTCAGATGCGGTCATCCAATACCTGAGGAACTTTATGCCATCTCAAAAACATCAATTAGAAATCCGTAAATAATAAAACTTATGCAAAACGTAAACAAAAATGTTATCACGCCTAAGTTTAACAATCGTATTTTACGCATTTCTTCTGCGCATATCGTCTGCTTTAGCGCAAGCGCGCCAAATACCAAATATTCTAAAAAAAAAAACAACATAAATAGACAAATCAGAAAAAATCGTTTTAATCATGCAAAATCAATAATGGAAAAAATTATTCTTCTCTTCATACATAAATAAACGTAAATAATATATATTTAATATAAAATGTTATATAAATGAGTGCATAAACACATGTGTTAATATATAAAACAAATATCACTTATTTTTCACGTGGCATTTATTAACAGCACACTAGTATTTTATTGAATTAAAAATGGTAAAAAAGAAAACAGAACCGTGGACGAGTAATGTATTAATCTATCAATGGAACAAAAAAAAACCGATAAATTCAACTACATCGTTATTAGATACAAGGAAGAAATAAACATCAATCGGAGTCTACGACGGGCCAGCCATCAAAATGACAGATTCATGTTTGATCGAGTCATCGGACATAGACAAATTCGTTTACAAGCGCTGATTTTTAACATGCATCGTCCTCCGGTGCGCATCGCAGACTCTTGTATCGTAATTAGCACAAGATATTCTCAAGCGTTTAAAGAGTTATCTAATGGAACAGCGTTTTTATTTCGTTTACAAATGGCGCAAAAAACACTTCGGCGACATTTCAAATATATCAACTCTCGATCGATTTTGAAACACAATTGATGTAAAGAATAACTTGAACGATAATTACAAGTTGTAGACAAAATAATAGTCGTAAGATATATTAGTCCATGTCTAATTAGCTTTTTTACAAGAATTCTAAGGGCAACTGCAGGGATCAAAACGTAAAAATTGCACTTAAAAGAAACTCATTAATGCGTTAACAAAAATATCTTCGTTACATTCACATTTATAAGAACCTTACCATTACGTTTGTTTTTTCTTTTTTTGTTTATAAAATACAGCAGTTTATTGATAAATGAATCATTTTTTTCATTCACAGATTCGTAATTCTTAGCTTAAATATACATTTATCGTGTTCTCACTCCATATTTCACTGTTAATGCATACAAGCGGCATTTTTTTTTTAACTTTAATCAAAGTTCCTTAATCGCAAAGGACATTTGTATTTAGTTGGCCGCTTGTACCATAAATTCATATATTTATATCTGTGTGAACTTATCATTGTATATATAATATTAAATCTTTATTCACGTTATCGTGGATGAATAAAATTTCAACTATGTTACAAATCTACTTGTTTGTCAAACTTTTTACAAAGTGGTTGTTACTGTATTGAATTTTAGATCTGACAAAGAATCAATTCGTTTCATTCTTAATCAGATATCACTTAATCAAGTATATCACTATATGCATAGTTTTAAAGACTTTATATACACAGAAAATCATTACGTTCAATTTAACTAACGAAAATTTTTACTGTAAAAATGAATTAGAAAAACGTGAGATCGTTAAAATTTAATAATCGCTTAAGCAAAATAAAATTGAAAATATGTTATTGATTGCCAAGACAGTAGTCATTTGTATTTTTTTTTTTTTTAATAATTAATGTATATATTTTTAATTGATAAGTTTATTATTCACGTAGCCAATAGTACAAAAATAATTTAATTACTCATTGACAACTATGATGCCAATTCATTTCCATTATTAATATACAAATTTATTCTACTTTTTTTTAACTAATTACTTGTGAAAATGATAAGGTATATCATTAGTTAAATTAAACCACATCTTCGTGTAAGGTGCGAGGGAAGGTTTTGATAGTTGCCACATGGCCATAAATTTACCTATATAAAATAACAGTAAATTAATCATAAGGATGAAGACTACTTTGTTGCATACACATTGCACAAATCGATCAATTAAAAACTGTTGCAAGTAAAGAGTTTACAGAATTTAAAACTAAATTACACTATGATCGAAGAAGTGCACATCTGCAAAATAAATAACAATCACACTACAGTAGTTAATATAAATTCTTGTTCGTATAACTGTCTCTTTATCCTCCAAATCGTACAAATTCTTGTACGTGTTTTTCGCGAAACGCTCCTACATCTATTGTAATTTACTTTTCATCACTTGCCTCTCGCACGATATCCTTTTCTTTTTCTTTCGCTCTGCATTAATACAGAAAAACTTAATTTTATGATTTGTACTATACATTCAACGAATATGCATCGGCAAAGGACGTAGCTGCTGCGGTAAGAAATCATTGCGGTTTCGCGACGATGCTTAATCGCCGTCTGTAAACTTCTTAAAATTATCAAAGATGCATCTTAGACCCCTCAAGCGATTTGATACAGGCTCCATTTTCATTAGTTTAAAGGTATTGCTAATCGCAAATTTCCTTGATTAGGATGCGCAAATCTGTTTCGCCAAAGAGTAATCTATTAACAAAGCTTTTATACAGTATTATATTTTAACTGTGCTGGACTTTGCATTGTGAAAAGTTTTCGACAACTATTAATTAACTGTGCTTTTGAAAAGTGATGCGAATCTATTATTTATGCAGTATTATTAATTAGCAAATTGACATTTGCACATCCTTGCACAGTAGGCTCTTGGAGGCTTATTGTTTACCTTTATCGACCATTCAACTTTTGGGATTAGCTTGAGCAAATACTAAATTTACATTTGAACACATTCCTTTTCTTAAAAATTAATTAGAAACTGCAACACATTAATTTTCTTAAAAATTCTAGCCAAAAATTCTAATTTTTTTTTACTTTTAAAAATTTTAAAGTCCAAAATATTAAAACAATTTTGTTAAAAATTAGCTTACCAATTAGATTATTCATTAAATATTTATTTACTTATTTCAGGACAAAATATATGTCTATCAATTTATAAAACAAATTTTGCATTTGTATAAAGGTACACTCTAAAAACTTAGTAAACTTTTTAACATACATTTTGAAATAAGTAAAAAATGTATTTTATAAATGACTTATGTACACTTTTTGTCTTGCAGAAATAAGTAAATAAAACCTATAATTAATATTAAGATAAAAAATAGCCAATAACTCAAAATTTATATTTATCCTAAATTATCCAAAAAACTTAATTTTCAACTAGTAATCCTCATTCAAAAAAATTAATCAAGCTATAAAAATTGTAAAGTCGTTAAAGTAACTTATATTGATAGATCAAGCAAGACCATAAGAAATGAAAACCAAGAGTCCTTGGAATGCGAACATTGACTAAATTGACAAAGTCTCTTTGATGAGCTTCTTCATGGTATTACTCATGGTACTGCCAGACGGGTTAGACGTCGAGAAAGACAGCTTGAATAGATATGGCTGTACGTCCGGATAGGTAGTATCAAAGATAAGATCAAGCTCGGCTTCGTTCGGCATTTTAGGTAAGTAGTGGTGACGATTCATAAGGTCGGTTATACAAAGAATCTTCTCGGTGAGGACGTCGCCAACCTTTTCCCGACAGATTTGCCGCTCATGCTCTGTGGCAAGCTTAATCAGCTCGAGACGAACTGTCCACACCTCCCACGGTATGCACTCAGAGGAGAAGGGCCAATGGTTCTTTTTCTTTTGGAAGAACTCGAGAGATATTTGTCCCGAACCGGGACTGCTGTTCGAGCGTAGTGCTTCCGAAAAGCCCGAAATCTCGCGCCTCAGCGTCTGATCGAGGTGTTTTGACGAGCAGCACACGTATGTGAAATCAATGAAGTCGCAATCGACGTCTTGGTAGCCGATCGCGCCGACTGAGTAACTGCCCTCCTTTTTGTACTTGAATTTACCCAGTGTTCGATGGAACATCACTGTGTGAAAGATGCTGGCTACAGCTTCGTCAACCTGCCGGCCCTCCATGGTCAATTCAAATAACTGTGTGCGTGCATTCATGATGGCAAATATCTGAAATTTATATAGATTTGTTTATTTCTGTTTAATGCATTGATAAATCTTAAATTAACATTAATATTGGAAATTTTACACTTCCTTAATTATTTTCAAAGATTTTAAAAATTTATACAGGAAAATGATTTATTTATTTTTTATTGCAACTGATTAACAAGCTTAAATGTGAAAAAAGAAAGTAAAAATCAGAGATAATCAATTGTTATTCTGTAAAGTAGATAAAGTTAATTGTTCTTTATTCAAAAAATCAGCATACTATATTTTTATCTAATCTTTAATTGATGCAAGTTTAAGACTTTGTTTCTTGCCCTAGTTACGTAACCAATAGTATTCATTCTATTGCAAAACAAATGTAGAAAAATCAGTTATCAGTCGTCTAGTCTCTTTCAAACTGAAAAACTAACAATAGACTTAATTAAGAATCATGAAGTTTTGAAATTGAAAAAATAAATAAACTCAAATTTCACCATAGATCATCATTTCCACTTTTATACGGATAAACAAAAAATCAATGTTTTCCATCCAAAACCGTAAAATATCTTTTGCCAGAAAAAAAATCAATCCTGCTTGCACAGACGATTATAAAATTTGCTCAAGAAAACAAAAACCCTTACTAATGAATAAGCAAAATCGCTCAGCTCGATTGATCAAATATTCGTAACGAGCGCGCTCGCTGACATTTTCTCCCTTAAACTGCACGACTGATCTTTTACAAAAAAAATTCATAATAAGCTTCTTGTTCTCCCAGCGTCATCCCTTTGAAAGCGGATAAGACGAAGGACAACAGGTAGGGAAGCTGAGAGAAAGAAGCCTTGACTCATCGTCGTATATCCTTACCTAACCTCAAATCAGCGCGTCGACGAGTGCGAGAAAGAAGCGCGTCGTCGATTCAACGCCAAGAGGCCATGAGTCATCCTCCTGGTCCTCCAAGACGCTTTGTCCGCGATCGCCAGCTGTTGTTCGTCCGGGTTGCCTCGCGAGAGCGCAGGGTCGTTTGTAGCCAGCTGACGCTGGAGTGAGTGGGAGAGAGACAGCGCGAGAGAGCGGAGCCAAGAGGTAGAGGCAGCCGTCGTTTACGTAAACGCGACGCCCGCAGCAGGAGGAAACGCGCGTGTAACGGCGTCGGAGAAGCGTCCGTCAAGGAGGCTGCACTCGGTCTCTCGGTGGGGCCTCTGTCTCGCTCGCTCCCGCGAGACGCTACTGCTGCTACAGAGAGCTGCTGCTGTTGCTGCGAGGCTCGTCCTCGGCTGCCATCGCTCTCGCCTCGGACGGATGTTGGCCGCCTCTCCTCGGGGGGCCTCCAACGACAGCTTGGCCGACCCACAGTGCTTCCACTCGGCTCGTCCTCACCTCGACGCCTCGCTCCCCGATCGATCGGCCCAGCTTCGACGCTCCTGGGGGGCTGCCCTGGCTGCTCTCTCTCTCTTGTTCCCTCGGCGCGCTACTCCTACGCACAATGCACTCTCGGCAGCGACTGCTCTTCAAACGGAGAGACTGCGACTGAGGCGCATTTGTCGGTAAACAAGAGCAGCTGTTTCGTGCTGGCGCCGAGAGGGAGAGATCGAGGAGTAGCCAGTTCTGTGTGGGGGGGACGCGCTGCGCTGCGCCTATGTCTCTACATGCGCGCGCTTCTCCTTCCTCCCCTACTCCTGTTCCCCTCCCCTACTAGATTTATGTTGTCTTTTCTTTAGACTACCTCTCCCCCTTGTCCCTCTTATCCTTATACCTGCATCTTGTAGGCGCAGAGACGCTTCTTCGTTATTTTGAAAGAGAAAATTTTTGAGAGATTTTCACAAGCCGAACGGAAGAAGGTAAAGATGAAGCTCTCCGTTTTTTTTTATGAATCGTGTACGGCGAATGACCGGGCGACGGCTATTCAGTAATTGGAGCAGCGGATATTTTAAGACTGCTCCGAAATTCCCGAATATAACGGAATGAATATTATTTCAACGATGGAAATTGATACGTTGGAATTGCAGCTGAATGTGTCCAACATTAGATAGAGTTATTGCTACGCGTGTCAAAATAGTGCACTTGTTTGACTTTTCTCTCTCTTATCGATAAATCAATTTTTCTTAGAACGTGGGGGCGAAAAAAAACGGATTATTGCGCTACAAGCTTAGTTAGACCGGATAACGAGAATAAAAGTTTGAGAATAACAAAAAACCGAGACGTTGCTTTTTGTCCAATTAAATCGCAACAAGGGTTTGTGCTCCAATAAATAAAAAATCGGCTAATTGCAGGGAAGAATCAGCGCGGGTAAATTGAATTTATCGATTAAACTATTCTCATAAAGTCCAGCGCTCGCGACAGTCCCAAGTTTAGTTAATCTGTTGATCTCAAAGAAACAAGTCGCTTTGATCTACAGAAGGTAGCATATTTTAATGAATTCCCTTACGCCGAAGCGTTAACGATAATGCACGTAATCAAAGACGCGTTCAAGGTGCTCACGTGGTGTGGCGTTTGGCGACCGCTAAGCTTCAAATCAAAAGAGCAAACGACGCTCTACAACATATTCACGTTCGCGAGTATCCTCGCTCTAAACTTGCTTTTGCTGTTACAGCTGTCGACCATCTGTTTCGGCGGCTTGTCCACTGACGAATCGATCGAATTGTTTTATTCCCTTTTGTCAATGATAGTCGACATCAGCCGAGGCTTAAATTTCGTGCTGAATCGAGAGCGCATCGTCGAGCTTGCGAATATGCTGAGAACGAGCAGCTGCCAAGCGAAGAATGACAATGAAACAAATGTTAAATGCACGACCGACGCGCTCATAAGGTATAAGGAGCATACACCAGCCTCCAACGCATTTTATATACATCTCTTTTTATTTATTGTCGCAGGCAAATCACCCTAGTTCTTAACGTTATTGTATTCATTACGGCAATAGGCTTTGTCGGAAAGATTTTTTTAATGAGCAACGACGAGTACGTGCTACCCGATGGAACACTGCCACCTTACGATATCCAGTCGCCGCGAAATTTTTGGCTAACTTACACTTTCCAGTCGATAACTTACATATCCTCTGGCTTCATCTACATGAACGAGACCTGCATAGTTAGCGGCTTTTTGCTTTACGCCTGTGCTCAATTCGACATTTTGACGCTGAGGCTACAAGAGTTGACCGATACTGTCAAACGAGCTGGACCGGAATTCTGTTCTACGCAAGCCCAGCAAATGGCTGTAAAAAATATCATACGTCACCATCTGCATGTAGTTGAGTACGTACCAAAGTCCCTCCTTTTATTTATTTATTTATTTAATTTACTCTTTTATTTTAGGTACTCGAAAAAAATAGCCGAAGCTTTTTATTGGACGATGATTGTTCAACTAGTCATCGTATCGATAATTATAAGTTTGATCATAAGCAGTTTAGTTACAAGACATTCCGGAGCAATGGAGATTTGCGTATCCCTGTGCTATTTGACTTGCGTCACGGCGGGATTTTTTTGTTATTGCTGGTTAGGAAACGAAGTGTCGCTGAAGGTAATTACTTTGCGTATTGATATTGTTCTTATTCACGAACGAAATTATTGTAATTAAGTAATTTTATGATACAGAGCCAAAATTTTGCCGACAGTATCTACAAAACTGACTGGTTGCTGTTAAATCGGGAATCGAAAAAAATGTTACTAATCGTCATGGAACAGTCATCAATACCACTGACTTTGAGTTGTGGCCCCTTTGTAACGCTGGACATTAACTCGTACAAGGGTGTAAGTTTATTCACGTATAACGATGACAAAAAAATCTTTCCAAACTTTACCTTTCAATATTTTGCAGATTTTAAAATTGTCTTACTCGGCATTCAACTTTTTAAGAGATTCGACCTAAGCACTTATAGTTTAACGTATCTATTTGTAGTTTAACGAAATAGAATAAATAGTGTAACAATTATTCATGTCATAATTAATTGTAAAATTTTAAAAGTTCAAATTCAATACGAATTTAAGAACAGCTGAAGAATAGGAGAAAACAAACGGTAAGGAGGAATAAGGTTTGCACTTTAATACATAAGAAATTGGCTAATTGCAGAGAAGAATCAGCGCGGGCAAATTGAATTTATCGATTAAACTATATTCTCATACAGTCCTGCGCTAGCGACAATGCCAAGTTTAGTTAATTTGTTGATCTCGTAGAAACAAGTTGCTTTCATAAAAGAGTCAAAACAATTTTAACTTAACTAATTTATCACGCTAATAAAATAATGCACATGTTTAAGGAAGCATTTTTCATGCTATCGATAGTCGGCGTTTGGCGGCCTATTAATTGGAAATCGAAAAAACAAATCATCGTCTACAAAATATTTTCATTGATCAGTGTCGCCCAGTTCATTTCGATTTGCTTATTGCATTTGTTAACCCTGTACTTTAGCGAACTGACTTTCGTCGACTTCACCGAAACGCTGTACAATTTTTTGACGCTCACCCTCGACACTTGCCGAGCACTTAATTATCTGTTGAATCGGCAATGCATCATCGATCTTGCGAACATGTTGAGAAAAACCTGCTGTCAGCCGAGAAACGCCCGCGAGCTCAAAGTGCAAAAGACAATGGATGCGTTTATAAGGTATTATTTATTGTCGATTACTGTATCTAAATGAAATAATAAGAAAATAATGTTTGCGCTGCTCAGGAAGGCAACGATTCTGATTAATTGGGTGGTCGCGATTATCCTGACGATGACGTACATTGATTCTGCGATGTCCAAAGACGAGCGGTACCTTCCTGATCACTTGTCGCCACCTTACGATCTCCAGTCGCCGCGAAATTATTGGCTAACATATTCCTTCGAGGCGATAATCTATGCCATCGACGGTTTCGTCAACCTCAACGAGTGCTGCATTGTTAGCGGCTTCATGCTTAACGCCTGCGTTCAGTTTGACATATTGGCCCTGAGACTCCGAGAATTGATACAAGCTGGACCAGAATATTCAGAAAAAGCGCAGCAACGGACTATCAAAAATCTCGTAATTTATCATCTGCATGTAATCAGGTGCGTGAGCTCTATTCGAAAAACAAATATATTGTTTTATCTCCTTTTCAGAAGTATACTTGATTTTGCAGGTACTCGAGAAAAATAACGGAGGCTTTCTATTGGACGATGATCGTGCAATTGATCGTCGTGTCGATAATAACAACCCTTATTATCTACAGATTGATCAATTCTCAACCAGGAGTTTTGGATTTGATAGTTGCAGTAGTTTACGTATTTTGCGTCGGGGCTCAATTTTTTTCTTACTGCTGGATTGGAAATGAAATTATGCTGAAGGTGAGGTTTTTTTCTCAAAGTATCCCAAATACACAGACGACAAAGAGGAAATGGATTTTTAAAAGATTGTGAGTAATCCATTCGCAGAGTCAAAAACTCGGCAACGTAATCTACGAAACCGACTGGCTGTCGTTAAATCGGGAATCGAAAAAAATGTTGCTGTTCGTCATGCAACGATCATCGACACCGTTTACCTTGCGTTGTGGCTATTTGGTTACGCTGGATCTCACCTCCTTCAAAGGCGTAAGTTCGAGTTTTCCCTTAAACAATATCTCCCAAAAATCTTCTCAACATTATACTTTGCCTTTCAGATTTTAAAACTTTCTTACTCGTCATTCAACTTCTTGAGGGAAACGAGATAATCTTTCGCATGACAATTAAAACACCGTTGCATAGTACAAAATCCTTTTGTAGCTCCAACAAAGTGATTTAAATAAAAATACATGAAAACAGAACAGCAACATGCCGGAGTCGCTCTCGATTCGGAAAAAAAAAATCACCTTCCCCACAGCGCTGTCAAAGCGTTGAGAGAGCACGTAGTTATTAGAAAGAGCCGATAAGCGCACGACGCACGCCTTCATCACGCACCTATACACATTTCATAATTAGCGCACGGCAATAGTGTGTCTCGGTCGCGTCGCGTCGGCACCAAAACTGAGCAAAACTCAGAGAGATAAGCTGCAGGCCCGCAAGTCGCGGGGAGCGATCCGTTAGTCATATATACATCGGGTGCGGTGGCGTCGTCAACGAGTTATCGCCCCGGTCTACGCTCCTTATCTCTCACTCTCTCTCTCGTGCGGGTGCGTAAGCGCCGAGAGTCACGGCTAGTCCGTCGCGCGCGATCCTCCTGCGGGGACATGGCCGAGGTGCGCGTGATCGAGTCCGAGTCCGCCTGGGAGCGGATCAGGTCTGCCACGAGCAGGCCGGTCTTTCTCTTCGGCGTTGGATTAATCGTTGCCCTCCTCATTGCGGTTATCGTGCTGCTTATTGTTCTACTTGCCGGTGAGTGCGCGCTTTTTTTTTTGTTTCGGTCTGCTTTGCGCTCGTGCGGATTTTAAGCTGGAACGATATAGCGCGCGTTTTGTTCTTCTTTTTTTTTAGTGGATTTTTATGGGTTACGCTGGAAATGGAATCGGCTGTGACACTTTAGGCCCGCGCGTTCTTTACACGTGTAATGGGAGTTTTCTCTGTACTGCGCAAACATGCGTATCAGTGCCTGCGTGAAGAAAAGAACTGCGGGGCCGCGCGAGAGTGCGATTAGTCACTTGCTTAAACAATTTATAAATTTCTCGAGCATGTGAAGAAACGCGCGTGAATCAAGAGTAAACGCGTAATGCAAACACTGTAAATAATAAAGAAAAAAAATCGATCGTATACACCTATTCTTATCGGCATCGCGTAATTGCCCAAATTCGTGTATCATCGACCGGAAAAAATTTAAGAAATTTGGGTCAGCCGACACAATCACCGCGTATTTTAAAAAAAAACAAAAAGAAAAAAATAACTGAAAAAGCTTTGATTGACACGCAGGTGGCTTCTCGAGCAGCGGCGCTATCGACTACTCAAAGTCGCTAATAGTCACGGACGATTACGACCTCTACGTCCTCGAGCTGACGAATCCGGAGGAGCGCTGGAAGCAGCTGCTAAAGACGTCCAAGGGCATCGGTGCGTTCGACTTCTACGGCAAGAGCACCATCTACTACAGCGAGCTGGGCTCTGGTAAGCTCAGTTCCCTCTCGACTCGCTACAAGAATTTGACCCAGCATCGCGAATGGCGGCCAACCGCAGTGGCCGTGGACTTTGTCACCGGCAAGGTCTACGTGCTCGACGCCCGCGGCCGCAAGCTCGACGTTTACGACCCGGTCAGCGGGAATTTCGGCATAGCCATCTCGGATCTGCGCGATCCGGTCGATCTGGCACTCGATCCTCTGCGTGGCCTCGTGTTCATCGTCCAGAAGTCGCACTCGGTAATTGTGTTACTGTCGTTGGAGAGTTACGCGCGAACGTGTGAATTTGATCTAACGCCTTGCGCTTTTCAGATCCTCAAGGCCAGCATGGACGGGACGTCGCTGGTGCGTCTGGTCGTCAATCCGAGCGTAAGGGCCGTGAGTGTGGATCGGCAAACGCCGAGGCTCTACTGGGCCGACGCCGATCGGATCGAGAGCTCGGATTACTGGGGCCAGAATCGGCTGGTGGCCGTGTGCGTGCCCAACGTCCAGAGCCTCGGCGTCTCGGGCAATCGGCTTTACTGGGCGAGGCCGCCGGACGAGTCGAGTCACCGGCACCTCTGGACCTGCGCCACCCGCGACGGCGTCTGCCCGCCGGAGGAGCAGCTCCAGCTTCCCTTCGACTATCCGCGAGCGCTGAAGGTCTACTCGGGCGAGCCGCCGTCTGGGGGTAACCCATGTGCCGAGGTGAACGGCGGCTGCCACCAGCTGTGTCTACTCGCGGCCGGTGCCGCCGAGACGACCTCGGCCCTCCAGCGCAGCTGTGCCTGCTACCTCGGCTACAGCCTCGCCGCGGACGGTAGGAGCTGCGAGCCGGTCGATGGTTACCTCCTCTACGCCCGCGGGGATCTCATTAGTGGCCGTGTGCTCGGGGTGGAGAACAAGGCTTTCGCCGAGGCGATCGTGCCCGTGTCACTGGCCAGCGACGCGGTCCTTCGCGATAAGCCGACGGTCGACTTTGACTGCAACTGGCGCGCTGGTAGCCTCGCCTACAGCGACGACAAGACCATCGTAGTGACGAACTTGACGCGCTCCGGTTCTCCAGGGGCTTACGCGCGCCAAGGCTGCCTCAAGGACCTCGTCTACGACTGGGTCAGCGGCGATCTGTACTACGTGCAGGACAACTGCCAGAGCCTCGAGACCTCGCAAATCGGGCTGCTCAAGCCGAAAGAAGAGAATTTCTACGTCTCGACCTTGCAGAACTTCAAACGCGACAATGGCCATCCGCGTGCTATCGTGCTAGAGCCTAAGACCGGCGCCTACTTCTTTACGATGTGGCTAGAAGGCGAGGCGAGCATCTACCGGGTACACGGGCTCAAGAGGTCCCGGTTCTCCAAGCCCGATTGGAGCATCAACGAGACGGCGCTGGAGTACGATGCCGTTGACTCGCGGCTCTACTGGCTGAGCGCGAACCTCAGCTTACTGATGAGCACCAGCATAGACGGCAGCGAGATTCGGAGGCTCGATGTCTCGGCCGTTGTCCAACCGCATTCGCTCGCGGTGCACGGGCGGTACGCCTACCTGGCGAACCGAACGAGCCTCTGGCGTTTGGACAAGCTCACCGGCCATGGTCTCGTTAGGATCGTGCCTAGGCCTGGAGCCGAGGATGATGGACTCGTGCTCGGCGGTGTAAAGCTGTGCGCTGAGGCTGCGCAGCCTCTGCGTCCGAACAATCCTTGTGCCCAGGGCAAGGACGATTGTCAGCAATTTTGCTTGCGAGTGCCGAAGTACGTGACCAGCGGGCCTAACACGATCAACGCTACCAATGAGGTGATAAAAAAATGCGTCTGCGAGGATAACAAGAGCATTAGTATTAAAGATGCCTACAGCTGCGTGTAGCTTTGTTTTCTTAGGCTAAATTTTTATGTACGTTACGTGTGTGTATATATTATTTATTGTATTGTTAGCATTAATTTTCAATGTATAATACACAAATAAATGATTTTTTTTTTATGAAAAATCTTTATAAACCTTATAAGATTAATTTTTTATTAAACCTTTTAAAAAAATAGAGTACAAAAAATTACTTACAGCCATTGGTACACTTATAACTAGAAAGAGACATTTGTCTTTAAGCACTTTAGTTCAAAGTATGTTCCGAGTTTGAATTTGATATTTTGTTTTATATCAATTGAACATCTCCACTTCTCACTAATGGAGCCACAGCACTGTACTGTATAATATGTTGAGAACCCTTATCAAAATCAACTTCTTCATCAGAACTACCAGGTATGAGAATTCCAGAAATAGCTTTGTTGGCTCTTATGAAAACATGCTTATCCATATTTGGTTGTGTTGCCATTTTATTTAACTCAAATGTTTTAACTCTAAAAGGCATGTGTTGCAATGCTAGGGCGGAAAACAAATTTTCCATGCTGGAAAGGTACTCTCTTGCAAAACGAGCTTCAGATGGAGTCATGTAGGCCTCTTCGGGTTGCCTCTTAGCATCTTCCTGCAGTAAGTAAATGGCATATTCTTCAATTTTTTCAATTCTTTTTCTAAGATAACTCGAGATTATAAATCTTATTCTGCTGATTTCCATAGTGTGAATATTTATACGTATATCTCCCTTCTCAGCCCTAACAAAAACAAACAATTTACATCATTTCAAAATTTCAGTATCAATGATTAAAATTTAAATCCAAGATTTACTTACTTTTTTAAATTGTTTTCCATGTGTGATATTTGTTGCAACATACATTGTATTAAATCACCTTCATGAGGTAATAGTTCAGGTGCAAATTTCTCATTGAGCCAGGCATTTTCCAATGCTTGCAACGCTTGTTCAGAAGTCATAGCATCATCATCGCTTTCTTCTATGTGAGTCTCTAAATTCTTAACATCTAACTTGGTATCATCTTTACATTCCTCCTCTGGAGGTTCTTCCGAACTGTTCAACTGCTCTATATCTTCAGTGTCCATTTTGATTGTTTACTTAACTGCAATTAAAAAATAATTCATTTACTGTATAAAATAGTACAGATGAGCAACCAAGCAATTTGCAAGTACTTAAAACTATCATAATCAATAAACGTAATATTACAAATCAGTTATTCAAATATTCACTTGATAATTTAAATTAATTTTCAATTAAATTATTAATTTTGCACAAGCGATAGGTTAAGAAGTCGATAGAACTGAAAAATTCGTTACGCCGTATCTTTGCGCATTATTATCTCTTTTCGCACTTACATGAAACCCTTGAAAATTACCGCTGCAGTTGCCAATAGTTGGACCAATTCTCGGAATTATTGCGCCTCATTAACCGCCAAATAACTTCACGTGCATTTGCAAAACGAATACAAAAAGCAGGTGCAGACGTTACGGCTTGATCACGTGACTAAACCCGCCAACGTTCGACTTCTTAATCTCGTTACTCTCATTTTCATCGTTTAATTAACCTCTCAAATGCGAAATGTAATACCTTTTGTGATCCAAAAAAAACGATAACTACAAAAGTCGCACATAATTTTTTACCTATTGGATCAAATTCCTTTGCCCAACAACAACAGCGGCTGTCTGCTGATAAATACACACAATACATACTCGAAGCAGACGGCTTTTATGCACTTTGTGAGAAAACAATACGATCCGCAAATCCGCAGTTGACGAAAAGACACGTCGCGCTATATATAGCTAGTGCGAATTCCAATAGCCCATCCTACGTGTCTATGTGTATACCTATATAAGCCCACGTACATCCGCATCTCTGGGGTGCTCATATTCGCTCTTTGTGTACATATACCGCCCACGCGCCGCTGCAGCGACGTCACGCATCAACACGGCCAGGCGCGCAGGACAGCAGCAGCATCGACACGGCGCAGTACAGGGAAGGCACGAGTAAGAACCGCAGCTCTCTCTCGAGGGTCAGTATAAAGAAAAAAACGTCGAGAGAAAGATATATCTTGGGCGCTTCAAAAAATCCTGCAAAGCAAGAGGTGAGCGTAGTGCCGTGAAGATAAGCAGATCGAGGGGGGTTATCTTAGTGGCTGCCGCAGCAGTGTCTGCTGCAGCCCCGGGGGCTTACGGAGCCGCAGGGACAAGCTGTGAGCGAGGAGCAGGGACGGTCGGACGCTCGGGCTGCAACGATGACGCCGGGGCCGCAGGTCATCTCCACCGTCACCATCGACGGGGTTTGGCCCTTCCTCCAGAGCGTAAGTGCCACTGAAATATTTGCCCGACCGGGTGCAGCTTCGAGGTTAAGGACTCGAGAGAGAGAAAGAGAGAGCCCGGATGGGTAGAGAAGCTTAGGCTCTCTGTGCCCGGGCCGATTGCGGGTGACGTAATTTTGCGATTGGGAGCAAGGCTCGATTCTCTCGGGCGCGAGAGGCTCATTGGCGCTTGCAGCGATCGTTCGATGCACGCGCACCTCTCGCTCTCTTTCTCTCGACCTTTTATTATTTATTGCAAAGCTTTACGCCGACTCTTTTCAAGACTCGACTGTTGCGTGAATGCCAGGGCTGATAATGTTGTTTGTGGCTCGGAGAAGCCTTAGTAGTGATTAAGCATCTTAACAACCTTTTTACCTCGTCTGCTTTGTTTCATTGATTGCTACAGGCCTTGTTTAACTCCAATCATTGTTTCTCATAATGCGCACACGATGATGTTTTGATTCTGTAATTAATGATGTAATACCTGCTGAGGTATAAAATTATGCTTTTGTATTATGAGATGGATTGGATGACGTCTAACTTGATATCGGTTAGTAGTAGTTAGTAGTTTAAACTGGTTATAGCGAAACAGTAACTGTTTAATGACATCTTGAATCCAAACAGTCATCGTTGTGATTTAGCTCATGGACGATTATGCTACTCTTGAATAACGCACATCTGAATAAATAATGCTAATTTTGGATCAATAACATTGGCGTATTTCAAACTGACCAAAAATTCAAGTCTAAATTGAAAGATTACACTTAGCTATTAAGTAATTTATCTTCTTTTTTAGATTGACTGGAGAGACCCATGGCTTGTATTATTGTTGACATTTCATATAGCAGTGACAATGACTGCCGTGATGACAAGGAATCATGCAAACTTTCAGATATTGTTGTTCCTTGTTCTTTGTAAGTTGATTTTGAATTTAAATGATGACTGATGTTTATTCTGGTGCAACGAACTTTAATCTTTTATGTTTGTTTATAGTACTGTTAGTTTATTTTTCTGAGACTATCAATGAAGTAGCTGCTACAAATTGGATGTGAGTTTAAAATTTAATTAAGCATTGATAGGATCAAACTGACATTAATTATTAAAAATTATAATTTTTAGGGTTTTCTCTAGGCAACAGTATTTTGATTCTAAGGGATTATTTATATCCATTGTTTTCTCTGTTCCAATTTTAATGAATTGTATGATAATGGTGGTAAGCAATTTTAATGATTATGTTATATTTATCAATAGAAATAACATTACTTATTTATTAATGAGTTTTTGTAAACACATTAAATTCCAAGTATCTTTTTATTTTAGGCAAGCTGGCTGTACCAATCAAGTCAATTAATGACCAGCCTAAAACGTGCGCAGTTGCGTCAGCAGGCGAAAAATAGACTGACAACAACAAAAGCAAATGAAGAGTCAAATGAATCCAGTGGCGCTTCCGATGCCGCCGAAAAAAAGAACGATTAAAATATAAAGAACTCTAGTCAGTCTGCACCAGAAAGAATTAATAACATTTTTCTTGGATATGACGTACACCGGAAAGTGTATTGTGTATTTATCAAGAACTCGTGATAAAGCTGCTTTGCATTGACATTTGGAAAAAAGCACTTTTGCATAGCGAATCGAAAAGAAAAGTGATTACTACAATGTAGTTTTCTAGTGAAGAAAGGCGTAATGAATTATTTTTGGATTCCTTTTGCAGCTTTTACAGGCAGTAGAATGGAAATGTTATTATTTTTAAATTTTTTTATTTGAGAAAAATTCAGTTTGACAAATCTGGACATAAATAATACCAAAATTTGTACCAAAGTAACATTTTTTTTTATTCCAAAAAGTTAGCCCTAAAAGCTGCATATATGTTTCCATATTTAAAATGATGAGGACTGATAATAAGCTTGAGTATCACAATATCTTTGCAGAGAGATTTGCAGTAAGATTTTTTTTAAATAATTTAAAACCGCTTATTAGCTCTAGAAGTATTTGCTTTCTGCCTTATTTTTTAAGATACAATAAATTTAGTTTTAATATCTTAAACACTTTATATAGTATTTATGCAATTCCATTTAACTTTAAAGAATTTATATTGTTATTAGTGTGTTGTACTGCAGCAAAACTAAAAGAACAAAATGAAAATGTCAGTTATGATTAAAACTTTAAATCAATCATTTTTAAATAAACTTTTTGAATCTCAATTTAACTTTTTTGAGTACTTAAGTAATAGTTTATTCCAATTTCGTCTTTTGCTTGGTTTGGAAACTGTTAAACATTAACTTAAAATCTTCTAAATTTCCTTACAATATTATTGTTATACTATTGTTACAAGTTGCGAATTAGAAACATATGTTGAAGTGAAAATTACTTCAAATTTGGTATACTGCACATCTCTCATAGTTATTTCAATTTCATAATTGCAATACAAAATATTTCAAAAGTCGTATTGCTCTTGTTGCTGACAAATAGCAACAAAAGAAAAGGACAAATGTAAACAACAGGTGTACTTACTAAAATTGGATGACATTTATACAGTATGCGTAATATGTATTTCCTGCTTTTACATCATATTACTAGTATAAACGTTTAAAAAGACTACGAAAAATATTAACCTCTGCTATATCAAATGAAGAAGAAAAAGAAAACGGAACGGATTCTCATTAGTTTTGGAATCAGATTGGATTTCTTTTTCAATCGTGAGTGAGGCAAATGCATTTTATATTTCTTTCTTTATTCATTTTATCGAAATAAATTGTGTTAATTATTGTACGATAATATATTTATGTATAAAATGAAACACAAGAAAGTTAATATTTTGTTTATTATTTAAGTATTTGTAATGCTTATATTTTAAGAACTCTGTATGAAATTCGCGTTTCTGTTGCTTTTTTAGCATACTCATCCGAGTGCTGAAAAATATATTAAAAGTGAAATATTTTTAATAAATTATTTATGTATTTCAAAGTGGACCTTTCGATTGTTTTCAAAACTTCATTCATAATACTCGTAGGTAGTATTTCAAGTCATTGTCTGCAGCCTACAGTGCCGCTACCAGTAAGATTCGCATGCCGAACTGTCCATCGGTAAACAGCGTACAGGGGTTGCTTAATTCCAATCGAAATGAATCTTTTGGTAAGTTGCTCGGTATCGAATTTTATTACGCTGGTCTTACGTTTCCACATAAGCAAAATCCTGAAAAAAAAAACACCCGGATACTCAGATAAGAGTTTGGACAATGTTAATAATCGTATATCTCATTGATTCGTCGATATATCTTATCCCCTCCCTCAAAGGCGGTTAGTTACAACTTCTGAACTCCCAGTTTTAAGAGGAGAGAGGGAGCTTCAATGTAACCTTTGCATCCCAAGTTTATTGCTCGGTACAAATTATTGAGCTCGTGGCTTATTCGGCTAAAAATAATGCCTCGATACCCTGTATATACCTGTATATCTACACATGCTCGATGTTTCTGTCAATAAACTTGCGGCCGCCGTGAAAGTCAGCGTTGAATAAATAAGCTGAGGTTTATTGATTCGTAAAATAATTATATTCTATTTTTATTTTAAAACCAGTTCCAATCAATAATCTATTGCAAAATGGAAAATAATGGATGATCATTGAAAATGGATGGAAATCCTACCCCTTTTTACGTGGGCAACGATATCATTTTATTTATAGACATAAACAATTTGTTTAATAAAAGATATTTTTTATCTGAACACTTTTCTTTAAATAAATTACGAATTTATTAACATTAGCAATTATTTTTAAGCACATTCTTACAGTGATGATAAAAATTATAACAAAATGTTTAAAAGCGAAAGGTAAATATGTAATTGTGTAAAACAAAAGTTTAAAAGAATCAATCTGAATTAATGTTCGCAAAAGACAATAACAATCTTATTATCAATCGAAGTGGCAGTGTACGTGCCAAATGTAATTTCCTTGAAATTAAGAAACTCTTCTTTGACGCGAATTAAATTTAATCTTAGTTGTCATAAAATGAAAATTTCTATAATTGCGACGAAAAACCATTTATCTTGCAATAAAAGACTTTTATTTTACTTTTATGAAAATGAGAAAATAATTTTCATGGTCAAAAGATTACGTTTATGGATATGAGCTCTATCTTTTGATATTATACACGTATTATTTCACTACAACGTAATACGATTTTTCATTAAAACTTTATTAATTGAAATATCTGAAATTTGTTTATGATTTTTTTATTAACATTTATTTTATTATCATTTGTTTATAGAGACGAGTATTTTTAAATTAGTATTGTTTATCAAACGAGTCGGAAACAATTAAAAGCTACTGATGCATTTTTTTTTTATTAATGAAACAAATATTTATTGTTCTCATTGCACAGGATTAATTAAATCATTAATAAGGAAGTAAACCTGGCAAAAAGCTTGTTATTTATCTAATGCAAATATTCTTCAATATAAAGATGACATTTCGAAGAATAGAACTTCTGTAAAGTTTGACATCATTTACGTTCGAAGAGCCTTATCAAAATATTGGATGAGTATAATTATCTATTTCTAAAATTGGTTGTAGATTTACGAGAACAATTCAAATAAAATTTGTCATTACGAAATGCAGATGATATTTTTTTTTTAATATTTAAGTGTAAAGGGTCGAAGAGTCATTGACATCTTGCGAAACATTTGTGTTTGCATAAGGACAGGAAATTACGGGAATTAGCAAACTTTCGTTCTGAACTTCCATTTATATCGCACGTGTAAAAAATCAATAGAAATTCGTACATCTGTGCGCCGAGAGTAATAAATGAATTTAATTGAGTTTAGCATATCAAAGAGATCTTAATAGGCGTTTTTGTGATAGTATAAATCATTCGATTGAAAAAGTACGAGAATAGTATATTTCGATACTAGTGCATAAAAAATGATTCGCGACGAGTGTGAGATTTGTCTTTTTTACACGTGTATCGAACAATATTTTTCGCAACGGCGTGCGCCGGGCGCAAATCCACGCACGCGAGCGTTTAGCGAGCGTGCGTGGATTTGCGCCCCGCGCACGCCGTTGCGAAAATAAAATACAAAATGTGAATCATTTTTATTTTTCCCAAATTCAACTGCAATATGACACATATTCGACATAATTATATGTATTTACTTCGTGTTTTCGAAAACTTTCCCATTTGGAAATTATTTATATTTTCGTTGTTTGAAATAATCAACATTGAATTAAAAAATGGAAATAAAGTAACCTCATAAATAAAATAGTATAGGATAAATTAATTCGAGATCAAAAGGCTCAAACAATAAAAATGGTATTCTTCAAAAATTTTCGAAAACCAAACAACGAGATTGATAAGCTTTTCATAAAATTGTCGTAGTTGCCCATAATCATGTTACGCGATGATAAGGTGATTTTTCAAACGATTCTTTTTTTTGTTATCATTTTGGTATTACCATAAACAAGCATAATTCAAATTTAAGATGAAACTGTCGCGCAAAGTCAATGTTTGTCAATTAGAATATTTTATGATCAGGTAAATCCGTAATTTTGCATTTTCGAAAGAGCCGAGAAAGCGACACGAGCATCAACCTTTGTTTGAACAAATGTTGGACCACAAACAATTGCCGGCTTAAAAGAGACTTTCCAACGCAATTATCATTATCAATTGTAATTGCGTAATATGACGGAGGTTTGTATATAAAAATTCTCGAATCGCCAGATTAACCATTGTAGCAATTCCGCTTCTCATTGAGTCAAGGTACCGTTTTTACGCACAATTTTTCTTTCGCTCCGAAAAGTCTTTTTTCATCTCGTATCAATACAAAGAATCGTTTTAAACATGCGCGCACACTTGGCGATACTACTCGTCGGCCTATTGGCTGTCGTTTCGGCTGCCAACGAAAGTAAGTGAAATTTTCCAATATCATATACGCTTAAAAATAGACACCGCTCTAGTTCGTTATTAACGTCCTTTATTTTTTAAATTTCCACCAATAGAAAAAGTCGTGTGCTACTTCGGCAGCTGGGCTGTATATCGTAAAGGCAACGGTAACTTTCCCATTAGCCAAATCAAAGCGAATCTCTGTACGCATTTGATCTACACGTTCATCGGTCTCAACCCCGATGGCACCGTCAACATCCTCGATAGCTGGGGTGATCTTCCAAGCGGTAATAATGGTTTCGGCCTGTTCAACGCTCTGCGCAAAGACAATCCCGATCTGAAAACCCTGATCGCCATGGGTGGCTGGAACGAGTGCGAATCGCCTAAGTCTTGCGCGACGTATTCCAACGTCGTAGCTAATCCCGAGCTGCGCGCCAAGTTGGTCAAGAGCATCGTCCAATTCGTGGAGGAATACGGATTCGACGGTTTCGACCTCGACTGGGAATACCCGGGCCAGCGGGGTGGTGCATCGGCCGACAAGGAGAATCTCGTACTGCTGCTGGAGGAACTGAGACAGGAGTTCGACTCGCGTGGCTGGCTACTCACTGCCGCCGTGGCAGCGTCGAAGGGCTCGGCCAGTCAGTCCTACAACATCGCCCGGATGGCCGAGTACCTCGACTTCATCAATCTTATGGAGTACGACTTTCACTCGAGCACCGAGCCGACCACCGGACACAATGCTCCCCTCTACAGCGGCTCTTACGAGTCCTCCAAGGACTTGAGCGTGGTAAGTTGGCAGTACATTTGATACCTGATAAACATCCCCAAAATGAGTCTTACATCGTACGTTTTCTCCAAGGATGCCTCGGTGCAATACTGGATCGAACAAGGCGCACCTGCTGAAAAGCTCGTTATGGGAATACCAGCCTACGGCAAGGGTTTCACCCTGGCCGATCCTTCGAATAACGGAGTCAACGCTCGGGCTGCTGGCGTATCAGCTCAAGGGCCGTACACGCTGCAAGCGGGCATGCTCGGCTACAACGAGATCTGCGAGAAGATCGTCAACGAGAAATGGACGGAGGAGTTCGACGAGGTGCAGAGAGTGCCGTACGTCCACGGCGGCAACCAGTGGTTCAGCTACGATAACGAACAGTACGCTCGCCTACCTTTGTTTTCCCTAAAGCTCCTGTTACAAAGTGAACCGATTTAATTACAACGGAACTTCCTCTCTTTCCAGATCGATCGCCGAGAAGGGCGATTACGTGAAAAAGAACAATCTCGGCGGACTGATGATTTGGAGCATCGAAACCGACGACTTTTTGGGCACCTGCGGCGATGGCGAATTCCCGATTCTTCGCGCCATGAACAGGGCGGTCGGTCGCGATGCCGGCTCTTCCCAATCGTCGGTCAGCAAGCCTAGGCCTGTTGCTACCACCAAATCCGCGGCCAAAGCTACTCCTCGTAAAGGAGCCGTTCGCACTACCTCCAAACCGAGTACCACAGTCTCAAGGCACGGGTATGCTTCTTTGAAGGAGCAGCCTGAGTACGTGTGCGAGACTGTCGGCTGGACTCGTCATCCCACCAAATGCGAAGTCTTTTACTACTGCCAGGAGACGGCCGATGGCTTTTATGCAACGCCCATGCGCTGCCCTGATACTCTAGTCTACAATACCAAGTACAGCGCTTGCGATTACAGGGCGAATGTAAATTGTTGATTGAGTCTTGTTGTGTTTTCGATGTGTTTTTCTATGTTCCTATGTTTTTTTTTTTGACGAATATACACAAATTTTTAATAAAATCGTTATTTTTTATCGCATTGTACTTGTACTCTCTCAATTCGACTTTTCACCAAGCGCAGCTCCAACGTCATCGAAATACGCAATATTTCCTCAAGACTAGGGGAATGAAAAAAAGGGATGTGTTAAAAAATGACGTAACTTTCACCGATGCCCCACGAGCCTTGTACGTTTCATCGTAAAATGAAAAATAAGATTTCTACTAATTTAGCATCGGCATATAATAGGAACTGCTCGATCACGTACGCGGCGATGAGATAATTGCTCATTGTGACTTGGCCCGTCAAGCCCGTACGTCGTCGAGTTGTTTAAATGCGGACAGCCTCGGCTTGTCTATGCGCGGCCGACAAAGTTTCTGCCAATGTCTCGGCCGTTCAATTTATGTCAGTGCGCGTGTTCCCAGGTAGACGCGACTGGTTTTTCAATACCGTATGATTGACCTCTCAATGGATTCTCTCTCTCTCTCTCTCTCTCTCTCTCTCTCTCTCTCTCTCTCGTTTGGATTTGAAAAAAAGGAATAATAAACAAAACGAATTTGTTGATGCGTTAAAAAAATTGTTTTTCAATATCAAAAAAGTATTAAAATTGCCAGATTTTCGGCATAAACAATATTTTGTTAAAAAAAAGAACAAATCGATGCAAACAAAAATGACACGTGTATTCGATTAGTACTAAATTTTACAAGTTGATTACTTTTTTCTTTGAGAAGGAATCACAAAGAGCATTATCAAGTCTCGCGTTTCGTTCAGTGAGTCACAAAGAGACGAAAGTCAAACGTTTCGAGTAAACGATGAATAAACCGGCCGGAGAGCGCGGTATAAGCTACATATCGGCATTGTAACTAGAATGATGCGCTAAGACGAAACACAACGTATTTGCCAGTTCGAATAACAATTCGAACTTGTTTCTAATAAACACGTCGAACTTATCGCTTATACCGTTACATTTATTTCAACGGGCGAATTAATATGAGGAAAAAAAAACACGAAATTTTTTAAATTCGCATATCAAGCGAAGCCGTGAACAAATTGAAAAGCGGCGTTTTATTGAAACAAAGGAGGAGGCCCCACGTGTGCGCTTCGATAACAATTATTTTATTATCGCTGATCGGAATACAAATGCGAGCCGCGCGCGTACGTTCTATTAAAAGAGACTTTTGACCGGTGACTCAGGCGTGTTCGATTCCCGCTGAAAGGAAAAAGAAATTAGGCAACTCCGTTAAAAACAATGTAAATGTTTAATAACCGAGGAACCTTGAAATTGCCCGATAAACATTGAGATAGCAACGTGTAGGACGCGACTGGAACGCAGAGAAAGGGAGAGAGGGAAGCAAGTCCGAATGTGTGTCAAGATATTAGTAAATAAAGACTTACCCAAAGAAGCAAAGTTCAGGAACGATTGAAAAAGTCTCCTGCGAGCCGCACTCGCGGGCAAAGACCAACGATCGATAATGCAAAAGCCCCGAGAGCGGGGCATCACTCGCTGATCGCGCGAATCGCAAATATTTAATCAAGGCCGCGGACAAAAGACGATCGCGAACCGCGGGGGCGACAATCGCGCGCGGAAATAGCAGCCAGATATAGAGCAGGCCCGGGAGGAAGGAAAGACACACTGAGCCATACAACGTCGATTGCCGCCGAGAAATATTGTTTCGCCTCTCGGCACAAGCGGCGACGCGCGCTTGACGCAACACTTCTGTACTGGAGAGAGAGAGAGGTTCGCAAAACGAAAAAAAAAAGAAGAAGACCGAGACTTTTTTCGTCGGCACTTGTTATTGATGACTTACTAACTCACGTAATAGAATCAACTCTGCTTGAGGAGCCACCAAGGTGTTTTTCTGTACGTACGCGTGTGCGCGTGGATTTCTTCGAGAGAGAGAGAGAGAGAGGGAGCGAGGAAAGTCCATTGGCACTTCGTCCGTTTGCGTAATTCAATGCCGCCTTCTGTATACGCACGTACGTGTTTATAATTCGAATTCGCGTAAAACACCACGGCGTCCTTTCCCCCCCCCCCTTCTCGCTTCAACGGTCATTCAGAGGCATCCGTAGGCTTAATGAATTCATGTATTCCGTGGTCACTCGGCCGACAGCCGAGCCTCTCTCCTATAGCCTTTAAACAAAAGTGTGAAGATCATTTTAGTCTCGCTGAATTTAGCCAATGGCTCTTTTCTTCTTCCTCGGCGGGCTTTGTCAGCTTCCTTATTTTTCTTTTTTAAATAGAATTACGAGCTTGAGCAGCGACAAAAAAAAGAGAGATTCCAAAAATAAAGTAAATAATGCCGATAATCTATCAATTATTAATTAGGAAGCTGTTAGAGTGCGTGATTATGCCTGATCTTGAAACGGTGAAAAAAAAAATCGAGAAAAATAACGATATGCTGGCGTTGAGTGTGCGCGTAAAGGTGCTAGGATTAAGCGGATTACTCGTATTTACAGATACACTCGAGAGATACCACCTGCCTGACCTCTCGACACTTGTGCAACAAGATGAGAGTTGGGGGGGGGATGAGGGTTTTATTGATGACCTAACAAGCGGTATAAAGCGTTTTAATTATACTTCCTATTACCGTTGCTTAGCCAAATAAACGTCGCGGCTAAGAGCGATCGAGCGTAAAGGAATAATTGTCAAATATTTGAATTTTTATCAAGATTCGTAATATTTTTCCCCCTCTCCGCTACTATTTCAGCAGCCTTTTGTTCGACTTGATAATTTATTAAATTATCGGCCCCGATTATCGTTGAACATTAATATATTTATTTAAAATTACAACGAAAATGATAAGAGCCTAGGGTAATTCGTTTAAATCGACGATTATGCAATCTCTCTCTCTCTCGCACTCTTGATTAACGCATTATACAGGTTCACTTGTTACGTCCGAATAGTGACAAATAAAAAAAAAGAGAATCTGGAGAGTTGATAACGAGGAAGGAAAAGTTTCTTATACACACGCTAACGAATTTTATAAGTCGGAAGAGCTGAACAATTTTCGTTGCAAATACACGCGTTACGGACAAAGCCAAGCGTTTATTTTGAACGTACGAAGATAACACGGCAATTTTTTTTTAACAAGTGTATACGTGTCTATTCGAAGCGATCACAAATAAAAAAAAGGATTTCTCAAAATTATTAGACTCTTGTCAATTAGTCGTATTTTCGTGTGATTCACAAAAATAGAAACAGATAGTGGCTTTTACTTCTGAATCTATTATCTCAAATGATTTATCCTTACGGCTGTATTCAATGACCACTATAGTCTATTAATCTTAGGTCAAATATTTTCAAGATACAGCCGTTTTAAAATCGGAGCCGGGAAAAACAGCCAAGATGAATCAATATACGGAAACAAGAGCTCGTAAGTGTGTAAATCTTGAAAAGTCAAGCTGCAGGAAAAAAAAACCCAAAAAAACGTCCTTAATATTAGGAACCGATATATTCTTCCTGACTCGCTATTCAAGGCTGTTTACGATGGCGATCGGTAAGGCAAGCTAGAGAGGAAGGGAGGGAGAGTCAGAAAATTAGGCTGGTTTCTTGAGCTCTCCGAGTATACCGAGGGAGGCTTATCTCCCTGCCACTCGTCGGTCTTTATCTGTCGCACAGGCAGCTCGGATAAGAGACTGTGCTCGTATATGTGCGTGAGAGTCCGCGGCCCCTCTCTCTCTCGCGGCACACACTCGCGAGATTGGACTTTGGCCGATAGGGGAGAGTAAGCGAGAGAGAGAAAGAGCGAGAGAAAGAGCGAGCGAGACGGGCCGATGAATCGGCGGCCGGGCCGCCGGTGGCGGGGACCGGTGGAGGTGGAGGACGAAGGAAGAGCCGGCCCACGGAGGCCCGGGCGCCAGAAGCAACGCCAGCACTCGTACCGCGAGGATCGCCGAGCTCTCTCTCTCTAACTCGACGATCTCGACCTTTTTTTAATTTTTTGGAACTACCCTCGATATTTTGGTTGACACGCGGACGTGTCCTTCCTCGACGACGACCTCTGGAGCGCACGGCTAGAGAGAGATGTCGTCCGATTTCGAGCTTAACCGCGGACCGATCGACGCCGAGACCAAGGCCTTCGCGGCTAAGGAACTACGGGAGACCGAGGAGAATGTCAAGAACGGCATCGAGAAGCTTAGGCAGCTCCTCGAAGGTGGGTGCATTTATCGATACTTATCTTTCTTCTTTTTTGTTCTGTAACTTGACGATTTTATAATGAAATTTCGGTTCTTTTTGAAACTCGAATGACTTTTACGACAACCACGAATGAAATTAACTAAAAATTTCTAACGGAACACTCTTTTACTGACGTTGTTAAAACGATCGTAAACTCGCGTAACAGGTGATGAAGTTATTGTAAAATTAGTTTTATTTATTTTTCATTTTTTTTTTCGGTTGCAACAAGCATTTCGCGCCGGTCTACATCACAACATTTCGTTATCAAAGCCGCCTCGAGCGAAAATTAAGTTTTATTAAAATTATCAAACAAGCGGCTCGTATCGGGGCGAGCGGTAGCGCGCAAAAATAAAATGTTTCTGCAAGCGGCAGTTGAAAAGCATTAACCGATCGTCAGTTAAAATTTTTTTCCTTCAGCGCACATTTAAATTTTCTGCGCTTTCGACATTTCTTCTCCCTCTGTATGCGTACGGACTCTGATATCGAGCAAAAAAAGAAATTGAAAAACGAACCTAATTGAATTATCAATTGACAAAACGAGTGGAAAAAAAAACAAATCTCTTTTCGCCGCAAATTAAATGATCGGCCAACACAAGACCCAAACGCGTTGAATGCAGCCGCGCGCATCTCGTCCTTTTTTTGTCGTACTTGGCAAAACGAAAGCGAAGCCTAAAGAATCAAAGATCAAAGAACAAAAGTCAAATTGTCGGCTAGCTACGCTCTTAATAATTTTCCACTGTGCCTGGTTAAAACTACACGATCGAGGCGTTCCTTCTGTCTCGGATGTTACTTCACGGTTAAGCGTAATCTCTCGGTGGGGCTTTCGAAATCGGTACTCTAGAGATAGTTACGGGCTCATCGATATCCACACGCCAAAAGACTGATGTGTGTGAGAGAGACAGAGAGAGACTTGAGGTCAGAGCCAGGGAGATAATCGTAACTTGCTCTATCTCTCTCTTCTCGCTACTGATTTTTCGCTCTTCCTCCTCTTATCGCTCCTTTTTCACTTTCTTGCGCTTTTGAATAATGTTATGCTAGCGGGTATCTGTAGACCTTCACATGGGAAAATGATTGACGGGCGCACAGAAAGGAAAATATGGCTGTGTGTATTGAATTTTACACTCCGACTACGATTTACTTTTTTTTGCTCTTCTTATTTCAAATGTCATTGGCTTTTGATTATTCCCGCGCGTTTTTTTTCGCGAAGAACTTGAGCGTACTGTTTGAACAGCAGAAAATTCCAATTTGTTTTTAAATGTAACTGTTATCTCTCTCTCACTCGCGGTTTGAAGAGCCTCTTTGTTGTGAGTTTTGTGTTGCGTCTTTAAGAAACACAAGCTCACTCTCGATGTGTTTTGGCTGTCAAGCACTTTTATTGGGAAATAAAAGCGCGTTTGAAATCAGCCGAGAGCATACACACACACGCGCGCGCGCGCGTTTATTATTCTTTTTTTTTCTCCTTCATTTTCGTTTCGACCGTCTAAAGTGGCTAAAAATATAAATTTGCATAGAAGCGTAATCAAATATTTGCATTTATCTTATAAGTACTCCGAGCTATTACGTTGGTGTTTTTTTTCTCGCTATGTGCCAAAAAAAAAGAAAGAAGAAAAAAAAACGAGGAACAATTAAATCAACAATTACATTAACATACGTTTGTAAATTTTTTTTATTACTCCACAAAACGGATCCCTCTTACCCGCGAATTATTTTTATTTTTTTTTAAATTCGCTGCAAATACAGCGCTGGTCAAAAGTGACGATTGAATAAATATGAGTGTTGTCAAGTTCAAAGGAAATCCTCGCGCAAGAAGAGTAATCGCTTATTCATTAAAAAATTCGCATAAACACGTGCGCGCAGGAGATAAAAAAAGTAACTCTTTGCTCATTGCGAGCTGCGGTGACGACGGATGCGTGTCGCATCTTTCAGAGAAAGAACATTACAAAAACATTGTCATTGAAAGGCAAAAAAGTTTAAATGACGTTTCGAGCCATTGTTTACGAACTAAACGAACTCGAGAAAAAGTTAAGGATGAAGCTTAGCTATAATTTGACTCAAGGTATAATGATTATCGCTGCAATTTTTGTTCAGGGTGTTATTAGGCGTTATTGTTTCAATGACGTTGCATACAAAGTGCCAATTACAGCTGTTTCGTTGATTTAAATTAATAACATTTTAATTAATTTTATGCGAAGTACAATAGCAAATATTAATTTATAATCTGACCTTTCGGCTATCTTTATTTTTATTTTGTTTTAATAATCAAGGTAGAGTAAATAATTTTCTCGGCAAATTAAATTAACGAAGTCGATTCTTTTTTTTTGTAAATTATGTAATAGCTGTAAAAATGCATCTTTACACGTTTTCGTTTCCAGCCCGATTATGTAAATTTCACGTTACTTCCTGCTTATCTGAATAAAAAATGATAATTTTCTTCAAAGCCAGCTAATTTGCGTATACTATCGTAATAAGGAGAATTATTGCTATGCCAAAATAACGAGAGAGATGGAATCGAAGGCACAAAAAAAGACGACATCACGTGCTCGCGCGATATATTCCGAGACATGCGAAAATTTTGTGTCTCGATAAAATTTGACGATTCGCGTGCGAATGATGGCTCGTCTCCAGTTACCCGCGTACGATCGTAATAATTTTATTCCTCATCAAAATTTACAATGTCAATTTTGGCTAATCTCGCAACTCATTAACAGATACAACTTATCAGTACTGCTAAAATGTAATTTTTATGCGAGCTACTTGTTTTCAATTTAACATAAATTTTAATGCACTTTTTTAAATAAGTTTATCCTTCGTCGAGTACAATTTCAGCTCTATTAATACCATTGCCTTTGCTAAATTCTCTCTTTTCTTTATCAAAATGCACATTGTATCCGATCCCCCAAAACTCGTGCACGTATCAATTAAAAATATTCCCAAGATCATGTAACACGTTACATTTAACAACGATAAAGTGTCACCGAGCGCGTTATAACCAGCGGCCGTCGAACTGTTACGAAACCTGACCTGCCTGATAACCTAGCCCATATCTCTCGAAATATTTTCTTCTCTTATTCAATATGGGTTACCACGGTACCAAAGAATCGAATGCGCGCACTTCAAGATTGGCACGGATATTTTTCGATTATTCCAGTAGAACAATACACTATATCGGATAACGCGTATTTTTATCACAAAAAACACTTTAAAACAATTGATCTATAGGAAGCAATAAATCAGCTACTTAAAGCTCACTAATTAAATGATTTATTGTTGAAACAAACGAATCTCAACGAGTTACCATAAAATTAATTTCATCCACAGAGGACAAGACCTTGTTCTTCAGGACGGACGATGATTTCCTCATGATTTTCTTGAGGCCCTGCAAGTTCTATCCCGAATCGGCGTTCGCGCTCATGAGGCGGGTAGCCGAGTTCAAGCAGAAGCAAGGAGCCCTCCTCGACAACCTCACACCCGAGGACGAGAAGCTCGCTTTTCTCGAGCACAACGTTATCAACGTTTTGAAGAATCGGGACCACAAGCGCCGACGCGTTATGGTCGTAAATTGCGGCAGCAAATGGGATCCGGCTAAAATCAGCGCCGATCAGATGTTCCGGCTGTTCTACATGGTCCACGAGGCTGCCGTTCTCGAGCCCGAGAGTCAAGTACGTGATTTTTCGCTTCTTTTTTTTTCATTTATTTTTGGATATCGCATCGTAATTGGGGGACTTTGGACTGGTGATCCACTGCTAAGATGAATAGGCTGAAATTTCAACGTTTCGATTTTTGGGCTAACTATATCTTACGCAAACAGAATTGATAAGATTATATTTTATGCGATAAACATCATTTACATCGTACCTTTGAAATGCCTAAGAAAATATTTTCCAATCTGCGCGCACGATCTAAATTGCATATATTATTTCGAATATACGAAAAGGAACAAAAAAAAAAAAAAATGAGCGCGTACGTTTTCTTTTTTTCCTACGTGCGCTTAAAAGCTTTTCCCATATTAAAGTTTTTCAAAATCAACTTCAGGTCCACGGCGTCGTCGTAATCATGGATTTCGAAGGTCTCTCCATGAAACAAGTACTGGCGCTCTCGCCGTCGTTCAGCATGAGGCTGCTCAGTTTTATTCAGGACGCCATGCCACTCCGCTTGAAAGAGGTACTTCAACCCGGCCACTTTCGTACATACTCGTTTTTTTTTTTTCAAAGCAAAGAGAAAATCCGAGCGTATCTCTCGGCCGATCACAATCAGCGCAATATCGTTACAAAACACCAACACGATTCTCATCCAAGACACGTGCGCGAGTGACATATTAAAAATAAAAATTTTCCCTCGACTCAGGTGCACTACGTGAACCAGCCGTTCCTCTTCAACATGGTCTGGCAAATGTTCAAGCCGTTCGTGAGGGAGAAGCTGAAGGGCCGCATGTTCTTCCACGGCTCCAAGATGAAGTCCCTCCACAATCATTTGGCCCCGTCGCACTTGCCGAAGAACTACGGCGGCCAGCTGCCGGAGATCGATTACACGAGCGCCGAGTGGTATCCAGTCATCATAAAGTACAACGACCATATGAAAGGTGAGGAAGAAGAGGGAACACGATTGACCTTCCTCTATACTTAAAGACTCGCCCGCGTAATTAGCATTCGAATTGAAAGAGACTGCAGCGGACCCGCTTGTTATTATCGTTTTGGTTTATTGTTATTGTTTTGAATATTTCGTCGGAGATTTTTAAATTAACGCGTCTACGATTTGGGCCTCTTTTTAAATATATGTACGAATTAATGAAACGATATTATCATTCGACGAGATTTTGTGAAAAAAAGAAGAAAAAAAAAGGATCGTGTTTATGGAAATGATAATCGGTAACCCAAACAAATCACGTGACTTTTCTTTAAAGAAAATTTAGTGTTTATGTAGAGAAAAAAAAAATGAAAACAGGTAATATCGCTGAATACTAAACTTAATTTTCAAATTTTATACTACTCGATAAAAAAGAACCTGTTTATGTAATTAATGAAAAAAAAAACCCAGAAAATTTGCCTCGGCTGTTTAAGCAGTCTATACGAAAGCCGCGGTCACGTATAAAAATTAAAAGGACTCGTACATCGCGTGTTGTGCAAGGAAAGCTCACGAATTTTCCTCGTACATACAACGTTACTTTTCACGCGAGCGCGTACAATGTGAGATCTTTAACTTGTCCCTCAGTCGAAAGCAACACTTGCATAATGAGACACGCGATAACATGAATTACCGGGTCTAAAGCACCAAGTCACCGCCGGCCAACTTATGCAAGGAAGAACATTTCCAAATGTATCCTTACGCGCTCGCGTTGAGCCGGCTGGGAAAACAAAAATCCACGGGATTATCGGGTGTACGCGTGAAAGCATTAGTCAGCCTATCGTTTATGGGCCTATCGCCGATGGTTTATGGGCTGTCCCGGCAGCCTCGGCAAATTTATGAAATCAACGATGCGTTTTGTGCGGGCTTTTCGGGAGAGACATTCCTGGTGAACCGGTTTTTATGAGGAAAAAGTAACGCGGGAGGGATAATTTTAACGAGCGTCGATACGTTTCCTTCGTAGAATTGATACTGGTATATACGCATTAGAGCTTGGACACGTGTCAAATCCTTAAACTTGTCATTTGTCTTTTGTTGCGATCGACGTTGTGGCTTGGATGGATTTTTGGTTAATAAATTTGAACGTCGTCAGCTGTATCGGCTCTATTGGAATATTCCCCGATGATTAACGCGTTCGTGAACTAGCCAAACTGCTTGGTCCCCCGCTGATTTATAGTGTTTTTCAACATTTACATTTTTTCTAACGCGCGTATCTATCGATATTTTATTTGGCGGTTTATTAAGTAATAATGGAACTTTTTACTGGTGTAGCGCTGCTTTTCTGCGCTTCTCATTGAATATTCATCGAGCGCGGGAGAGAAATGTCGTTTTGCTAATTAAATCAATATGAGAATCTTGTACGTACGGGGATGTTTTTAAAGACAATAATCGAAATTCGAAGTACAGCCGGGATATTGAAGAAATAACGATATCCTCGTCGGGTTAAGTATTTCGATAAAAATAACAGACTAGACAAAGAAGTAACGCGGGATTTTTAAACTTGGTTGACATGTATACGCGCGCGCGTGTGTGAAGAGAAAAAACTTTGTTTTTCTTTTCAATACAGATCGGAATTATTACTAAACTTATTATTTAAATGCCCAGATGTATGTTTTTTTTGCGTCTCAAATAAAAGATTCTCGTTTCCATATCGGGTATAGATGTCAGCAGTAATTTTTTTTGATTTCAATATATGTTTGCGGCATATATTCTCATTTTAATGTTAATTTCTTGCTGCTGTAAATCACGAGCTAATAGTTCCACATTTCAAGCCTTAACAAATTGTTCTTTTCTGTTTCAGAGATGAATAGCTACGGATTTAGAAAAGCCGAATAGACTGACCCTGACGGCAACGACAAGCACATTGTTTGGCAGTTAATTAATGAAAAGTCAACTGTCGTTTTTATGATATTTCTCTTTTTTTTTTATAAATTATATTAATGTCCTAGTTGTAATGTAAGCTCGACATGTAATGTTATTCGTTAAAATGCTGCTCTCTCTCTCTGCAGCGTTGTGTTTTCGGTTGTACATTTTTCTTGTTACTTGTTTTACGTAGAAGTTTATATTTAGTAGTTGATAAAAAGGAAGGAAAAAAAGTGACGATTGAAAAATAAGAAAAAAAAAGAAAAAAAAAGTAGTACTGGAAGAAAGTGGTTATTGTCGGCGGCGGCTTACCGTTCGCGCACATTGTAAATAGATCACGGAATGTTTATTACATTGCCAAGGTCCGATTTGTATTTTGATAATGATTATACCAGAGCGACAATGAGATATTGAAATTTTGTAAAATCCCAATTGATATTAAAATATATTATCTTTATTCCGATAAAAAAACTCTCTCGCTTGCTTACGTTCAATTATTATTCTTATCGTTTACAATATACATTACAATGGAAGTGCAGTGTTATTTGAAAAATTTATTAAAAATTTCATTATTTACGCGTGTTAAAGGCCTATTTTCATTGGCCAAATAATTTAATCATCGGCATAAAAAGAAGTCAATAAACGAAAACCAGGTACACTTGCTTTTAACGAAAAGCATCAGAATACGCGCGTGTATCCGTCACATAACCGAACGAGCTTTACCCCGAAGAATGGGGTTTGCATAAACTCGCGATTGTACTTCCAAATCAGAGCTGTATCCGATTCTCCATACCTAATGACGCGAGCGCTCACATTGAATGAGCAACGAAAAATCCCGAGCGCGACGACGACGAAGAGCCAACGGAAGGCCGAGCAACGATATATAGCTTCAATCAATCAGTCAATTCGACTCCAAGACTATACAGCGCGCGTTCAATCACCGGCCCTGGGGAGGACGTTCAGAACCGCGAGAGATCGCAAGGCGACTTGTACACGCCATCATAATAATAACAGCAGATGCCAACTGCATATTAATTCTCATTATCCTCGTTTTCAAAGCGGCTGTCCATCTTTTAGGCTTTTTCTTTTTCTTTTTCTAGTAATTACACCGTTCCGGCCTCGTTAATTACCATGCGTTTAGCGCTTGCATTATGTATTCCACGTCAGCCCAACTATAGATACACGCGTAAACGTGGATCACCAGTCCGATCGTTCTAGTCCACTTGAAAGCCCTAAAACCTCGGAACCTTCAACCCTGAAACTTTGCAAACACCCAAAGATCGAATAATCCCACTGTAGAAAAGTCGAAGGGTTGACGCGCGCGTGCGCCCTCGCAACTGAAGCAAAGCTTGGTAAAAGAGCAACGAGAAACAGAGAAAGAGTGGGGGAAAAAAGAAGGCTCGAGCCCGATGGTAAAAACGCACGGTTCTCCTTTTCTTTCTCTCGCCGGCGTGTATAGACAGCTATACACACGGGCATAGCACGCAGAGAGTCTGATGGAGGCGGAAGAGGAGTCCGAGCGGCTGAGGAGCGGGGGGAGGCGAGAGAAGCCCGCGCGCCGCGCTTCCGAGAGCCTCTCCGGCAGTTCTCCACGCGAGGCCCAAGGCACCGGTCACCAGCCTCTCTCCTCCGCTGTAAGCCCTATACACATTTACCGCTCTTGCTCCATCTCGCTTGCACTTATCGGTAGGCCCTCTCCTCTTCTCCTTCTGCCTCATGCCTGTTTTCTCTCTTCTCTTATTCTGCTACTCGACTCTCGGCTGTACTCTCTCTCTCTTCTGATTCTTCGTGTCGTTGCCCTTCGTGGACGCTATACGTCGGGAGTCTGTATGGTCTCTACTCGTTCGTCTTCCAATTGTGCTGCACGTCCGACCGGTTGTAAGCTTTGTTCCAACGACTTTTCAGTTTATCCTTTTTAGTAATAATTTTGCTTTTTCGTTTTCTCTCATTTTTGCTAGGTAGATTTTTGCTGGAATGTGAATATAAGTGCCTAGGATTTTGGTGATCACACAGGTTTTGGTTTTAGTGCGCGGTCCCCTGCTTACGGGATGTTTTATCATATAACCGGTGTTAAAGTAGCATCAACTGTTTTATTTTTTATTCAATTAGCATAAGCTTTTATTCTGTCGCTATTCTATAAACAAAACTCGCCCATTAATTTCCGATTGAAATTGAAACAATTTCATCAAATAAACATTTTTCCCCTCCTAAGTACACTCAAGTTCCATACGATGATTAATTAAATGCGCATAACGTTCTCCCGCGCGTTGAGATTACCCGTCTCATTACCATACCCGCGACAACATAACGCATGACTAATCCCCGCTCTATACCGAAATAACGCAATACAATTAATTTCGCCGATATATTCTCAAAGCTTTTAACAGAAAAATAAAAAAAAAGCATTGTCCGTATAAGCGGAACAATAGAAAAACCAAACGGTATTACATCGACGCCAATTGAAAATTCAAATAATCATAATTTTCGAGCACTCGCGTCCCTAAGATCCCGGAACGCGGCAGAGTTCTCACGCGGGCGCGCGTCTTTGTTCTTTTTTTCCTTTTTTAAAACGACGGTCTTGCTGGGCGCTTGACGTGGTCGGAATTAAAGCCGAACGACCCGGCTACAACTTGTTGCCTCTGTCTTGCCGCGCGCCCACACACTATTTCTTCTCCTCGCCAAGCTCCTTGCTAATCGAAAGATATGGCGAATCTTGGGCGATCTTGGCTTTCCGAGAACATTTTTTCGGCCGACTCATTAAGAATCGCAGTTAATATCGGAGATAATTGATTTTTCTCGGTATTTTTGTGTACGCCCTGGTGCGATAATGTTGACAACTGCACCGATAAGATTCGTTATCTTACAGAATATGTTACATTAGTTCGCGTATTTCTGTAGTGAATAGCATATGCAATTAGTTTTTCTCTTTAACTTTTATCGATAGATAATTGATTAGATTAAATAGCTTACAACTTATATTCAGAACTAGAGTTGTCTTACTTTGGATCAGTCGCGTCTGAGTCTCGTAAAGCCAAGGTAGAAATTGTCGGATTTCTATTTTTTAGTTAACATTGTATGCCGCGTCTCGGTGAGTATAAAAGTGATGGGTCATCTATCAACTATTCCATCGTCGCTCTATCCTTATTAATTTAACCTGTTTGTTGTAAAATACGTAACGCTCGAGCAACAATGTAAAAAAATGACCTCAATTTAGAATCAACCGTTTTTTATACCGACTTAAATAAAACTAAAAAAAAAGCACAAGCATTTAAGAAATCTCAATAATCGAACAATTTATAACTCCAGTTGCGTAATGCAATATATTCGACAAAAAAAGTCCAACACTTATATTAGTCTTTTTTTTTCATTCATCATCGGTGAATTCGTACTTCATGTCCTCGGCAGTAGCGTCCGGCGACGCAGTATAGCCGCGTGAAAGCAGCTGAAAACAGGGGGGCGTGCTATCACCGTTATCTGCATCCGCAGGCCGCTTCAAAGGCTCTTCCTAACTTTCCAAGTCAAAGGTCGCAATCTCCCGTGCTGTTTTCCGGTAGCGCCGCCCGAAAACCTCGATCGCCACGTGGATAAAAAGTTTCGCTCGTTTATACTTCGCGTGTCGGTTTCGAAAAAAAGAAGAAGAACAAGCCGGTTTCTCAAGGTTTTTATTACAAGAAATTAATGAAAAAATTCGTGTGTTTCCCTGATCGGAGGAACAACGTCATTGCCGGGATTATAATCCATGCCCGTTGCGGCGTGCGTCAAGGTTTTCGAGTTATGCATTCAATTACCAATATCTAACGGTGCGCGACTGGTATATCACGGATACACCGATTTCAGAGGGTCAATGACCTCGTCGATCGGATCGAAAAAAAAAATAAACAATGGCGGTATATCAATGGCAACAAAAAAAATAAAACGGCAATTACGCTAAGCGTATACGCGCGTTTAACATTGAAATCGCGCTCTGTTGTCGTAATACTTAGGTTTAAAGCGGCACTTGGCGCTATTGGTTTCTAGCGAGCGAAAGAGAGAGAGAGAGAGACGCGCGCACGTCATCGATTCCATATGAAAGTCGAACGAAGCGTTGGCGCGCGTGCACACGCGGTCAACGTCAAGGCTCGTAAGCTCGCGGGAATTCATCATCTACTATTCCTCCTTCCTAGACGCGCGGGGACACGTGGAGAATGCCTCCGATCGATTTTTACAGTTATTCGTGGAGAAATTTTACCTTTCCTCGATCGTCACGCATTGCTTTAAGAAACTTTTCTTTTTTTTTTTCGGAAAACAAGTATAATAAATCCATTCTCATTGCAGAAGGCGCGCTAGAGTCTACGTGTGGGCTTTGGACCCGAGAGAGAGGACAGAAGATCGAGATGTCAGTGGCTCAAGAGACGTTGACCCAAGCGACGAAGGAGCTGTCGTTAAACGGTGACAAGCTAAAGGTGCAGCGATGCCTGATGATCGGCTCGGCGGAGTTCAGGTTCGAGTCGGAGAAGCCGAGCGACGAGTACCTCGAGCGCGCGGCCCGCGAGCTCCGCGAGACCCCGGAGAACGTCGAGAATGCGCTCAAGGTCATCAGAGAGCTCATAGCAGGTTAGTTTTCTTTTTCTTCTTCTTTTTTTAAATGCTCGATCGATGAATTTTTGTCGGTTTTCTTGATGGATTTTTAATTAAACGAACGATCTTTCTCTAGGAAACATGTAAAATTTGAGTAGCCCACGAAGAAAAAAAAACCTGTTCCCAGCGCATATCCGTCCGAAATCCGTCGTTTCGTGCGTCCGAGAGATTGCTGGCGATATGAAGAGAAAAGAAAGCAAGCGTAATATACCAGCTCTCTCTCTCTCTTCCTCTCGAGCTTCTCGATAAAGATCGTCCGAGGACACTCGTAATAGTCCAGAGCGTATACCATAAAAAATAATGACAAAAAAAAAGAAGAAAAAAAAGTAGGTCCGCTCTCGAAGCGCGGCCAACGCACCGAGAGACTTTTTGAATCCGCTTTCACGAGGCATTCGGTATAATATAAAGAAATCGGGTTTACGTAAGCTCCCGGCGTTATATTCCAAGCAAGTGTCATAACGCCGCGAGAGAGCCCGTCATAAATCCTAAACCAGCGTGCGCCGCGTGTCCCCCCCCCCCTCCGCCACTAAGAAAAGTAAGAGTTACCGGGAGAAATGGCCCATTCAAACGTCCCCCCAAGCGTGTCCGCGAAGTCGTTGGTAAATCAATCATCCTCTCTCTCTCTCTCGGCAGATTTCCCCGGAGGAGGAGGAGGAGGCTCTGTCACGCTCCGCGAGAGAGAGCACAGAGCCTCCCTCTTGTTCGCGATTTCTCTCCGCGGACACATCTCGCTTTCGTGCCCGGCGCTTCTCGACGAAAGTGAAACTTTTGCCTCTCTTCTTTATCTCGATGACCTCCCCCACTGTCGACCTAACGCGGAAAAGGTATACGGACCGGGTGTATAGGGGGATATTGGGGAAGAAAACGAAGAAGCGAGCGGCTTCCGCAAATGCTCTCGGACGCGTGTGTATCGGATATACTCGGGGCTTGTAAAACACCTTCGCCGCGCTATAAACACGCGCCAATTAGAGCCGCCGTATAAGACTTGCGTAATCGTCCTTTATTTCGTCGATCGATCTTCCTCGGCTGTCTCCGAGTCTACGGAGCTATTACGGACTATTCTAGATCGGCACGAATGAGAAGAAAAAAAAAGAAATCGTTTGGCGCATTTGAATTCATTGGAATACGCTATAGCCATCGGTGATTCTACAGTATTCAAATAGCCAGCCCCGGCTTGGATAAGCTCCGTTGCGTAATCTTCCCCTCTTCTCGATACCACTGCATGTCTACGGAAGTTTAATTGTATGTATAGGAGTAGCCGCGATTATTTATTGTACGCGCGAATTCGCGCCTTTTTTTCGGAATTTATTGCGCGCGGGAAATAGACGTTGGATAGCTTTACGAGTCCGGGAAATGATGGAATTTCGTATTAATGAATTATTCATTGAACATTTTATTCCTTTTTGGCTTTTCGTTTTTTTTTTCGTTTCTGGTGGGCTGTTTGCGCTGGGGGTATTTGATTTTTTTTTTATTTTCCGGAGAGGAGAGCGTGTTAATTTACTTTTCAGAAATTTAGCACGAAATTCTTA
Source organism: Anagyrus pseudococci (assembly GCA_030522585.1). Lineage (NCBI taxonomy): Eukaryota > Metazoa > Arthropoda > Insecta > Hymenoptera > Encyrtidae > Anagyrus > Anagyrus pseudococci. The sequence continues at coordinate 1,274 of JAPYYQ010000670.1, read as the reverse complement.
GGAATTGAGAAATAAGTTTACGGGTGAGAAAGTTAAGGCTCCGGCGAAGTTTTCTTGTTAATTTTAAGTGTAACCTAATTAGATCCACGAGCTCGGCTTACAAGCTCGTAAAGCCACTTTCTTTGTACGTGTTTTTTTTCTCTCTCGGCGAAGCATCGTTTCTCAGATAGGCAAATTAAAATGATAGATCTTACGAGGAATATAATTAATTACATCAGCCGATCGAGTGTTAGCCCGTCTCATTTGAAACTGTTGACCGATCGATCTATTTAAAGTTTGTCTTAACAAGCAAACACACGCTTGTTTCCCCGATTTTTCCAGTGAAGCGCCATTGCTTTGGAAATTCAAATGTAACCTTACTTAATGCATTGACCTTAGCCGCGACGGGTTTTCACTTGACATACATATAAAGTATAATACAGTTACAGGAGTAATATCTCAGGCACACTCGATACATCTAACGTATACAGCTCTCTCGTTGTTATTCCGAGCACTATGACGCAACGTTAGATTTCCTTTATTACGAAGACACGTGCAATCGTTAAGCGAAAGGAAAAAAAACATAGAACCCTCTTATAAAGTAATCAAAATGTTTCGTTCGACCGACGAGAAATAAAGCAATAGCCGAGAAATTACAGGTTTGGTAGACACAGTAGGCGCGCATAGTTGGCCGGAGGATATCCAGTTGCCAAATCATAAGCCAAACGATTAGAAAGTCGTAACGAAATTGGCGTTGTTGATATTTGAAGAGGAGAAGAGTTTCAAATTTTCTAAAAATTAATTTCGTTTATCCACAGCCGAGCCAGACTTCCACGTGCCCACCGACCGTGAGTTTCTCAACAGATTTCTGCGGCCGTGCAAGTGGTACCCGGAAAGCACCTTCCAATTGGTAAGCCAAAGAAAGCTCGATAAAAAGAAAAATTTCTAATAAAAATATACGCCGTCTAACCGTGATATTTCTCGCACAGATGAAACGCTTCTACAAGTACCAACAGAATTATCCACGCTACTACGCGGAGCTGCTGCCGAGCAACGAGCGAGCCGTCCTGTCGTCGGGCCTGCTGATGCCCCTGGCCCATCGGACCTCCGACGGGGTGCGGGTGATCGTCGTCGACGGCGGCAAAAAGTGGAAGCCCAAGGAAATTTCCCTTGACCAGATGTTTCGGGGTGTAATACTCTTCCTCGAGGCTGCGATAGCAGAACCTATATCCCAGGTAATCCTGCGATAATGCATTTTTCGTCCAAGCCGTTTTCGACGCTTCGACAATCGAAGC
>JAPYYQ010000669.1:0-141287 GCA_030522585.1 Anagyrus pseudococci | reverse complement strand
CTTCGTAATTAAAAACCTTCAAAACGTCGAGAAAACGCAAAATTACGGAATCGAAAATTTTCACCGTTACAAAGCTTTCTCTTTGAGAAAGCAAAAAACCAGCTTACCAGTAAAGCACGCGTCTATATAATTACCCAAAACCACACGCTATCCCTCTCCCTCATACATATCTCCCTCCCTCTCGAAAACGCAAACTCACCTCGGTTCGACAACTACCAGAGCCCTTTCTTTTTTTTCCCCCCCTCGCCCCCACACAGAGCCGTTCGAAAGCCTCCCCAAGCTCTCCTTAGCAAGAGAAGGTGTAGGGGTTGTGCGGAGTAAGAGGAGCGTCGGAAGCGCGAGAGGGAGAGAGAGTTATTCCCTTAATTACTGCAAATCGCCCCGTTCGTTAATTGCGCGAGGCGCTCGCTCGTTAGCCGTGCAGTTCGAGAAGAAGAGAGAGGGGGAGAGAACGTGAGGCTTCGAGGGGGAGATTACCACCCGCGGGGTGCGCCCGTCACTTTTAAGACTATCCTTCTCGCGGGGGCTTCCTCCCTTTTCTCTCTCTCTCTCGTTTCTTTTTCTTTTTTTTTATTGTCCTTGTTTTCCTTTCTTTTACGTGCTTCAAGAGACGCCGCGGCCTTCGGCTATGCTCAAACTACGGGGGAGTTCGGATGCTGGTTCTGTGTGCGAGTTTTTTTTTATTCTTCGGTCGAGGGGGTAGTAGAAGGGTGACGCTGATTCTTGTGAAACGCATGGGGGCTGCGGCTGTTGTTTGAGGTATACTAGTGGCTCGTGGCTTGGTGTTGATGAAGCTGGAAACGAGAGAGAGATGTTTGTTATGGCAATTGTGGGGCTGAAATCGTGTCTGCAATTGTGGGGTTCTTTGTACTTATTTTCGTATGAATTTATTTATTTTATTTATTTTTTAATATAAACGAAAAAAAATATTAATTTCAAACAATTTTTAATAGGTCACGTATAGAGCGTTGGGCGACGGTTAATGAGATGGGATGAAAAAATTTTTAACATATTTCTCCAGAGAACGCGTCAGCGTACGGATTTTGAATTTTCTTCAAAGATCACGTGACACGGAATTAATTCTCAAGGTATATGCAGCTCGGCGAGCGTATTAATTTGAAAAAATAAATAAATAAAAAAAATACTCGCGCTACTCTTCAAACTGGCCAATACGTTCTCTCTCTCTCTCTCCAAATGAAAAAAACCCAACCATCAATTCAACGTCGCACCTCCGGATCAGTTGAGTCGAATAAAAGTCCCGTATACACTCTACGACTAGTCCATCGATTTCAAAACTCTCGACATTTTCAGGCCAATCCAAAAAGCTCCAAGCGCGTTTCTGTCGATATATACAGCCCGTGTAGCTTTTGTCTGTCCGGTATACCCTCCCTCTCGAGAGAGGCTCGTCCCATCACTTAGAAAAGCCCGAACGGTCCGAAAAGCAAATCGGGATTATTGAAAAGACAGCGGCTGGAAAATGGCCGCGATATTACCGCGCTTGCGTTGGAGAGCTTTCGCCTTTTGCTCTCTTCTCCCATCTCGATATATATCGGCTTTTCTTATGAAAATTCCCGGGAGCGACAGGAATATGAATTTCCGTCCTCGAATATCGGCAAGACCTCATTTAACCACGCGCCTTTGTTCTCGGCACTGAAAGTCTTGGTTCTGCGGAAAATATTCAAGAGAGATGCGTCTTTTGAGCGAGTAAAAATAAAAAAGAGAGGCGTGCGGTATATAGTTGACCGTAGCTAGGGGGGGGGGGATTTTCTTTGCTGTGTAGAATGAGGATCCGCTGCTCTTACGGATTCCAGGGTGAGTTAAACGTCTGGTCAGCAGCGCGTCGTATTCAGGCTCTCTTTTATACTTACACCATTTCCCAGCCGATAGTTCGGCGATCGCAAGCTCGGAAAATTATTACCGGCTTTTCTCGAAAAGGTGGTATCGGACTAAGCCCCATCGTTTCGACTCGTGCTCGGCTCTTAAATCACAACTCATTACTTACCGGAACTCTTACAAATAGTTAATACCAGGATTTCAAGAACTCCGGCATATCTATACATGTATAAATATATATACGTGTACGGTATAATAACTCATTTCCATTTTTATTTCGCGAAGGCTTGTATTTATAGTTTCCGTGGCTCGGGGGATAAAGTACAAAAGCTTAAGCTCTGCCTATCCGGGGAGTCTCCTTTATTCAGCGCGATTCTGAATGCGCAGCCGAGATACTTTAATAGAGACACGATTTCATACTTAATCTGGATTTTGGAGCTTAACCGAAAGGAATTACGCGATTTTCTATTAAAATTTCGCGTGTCTTACGAGGACGCAGGTCTGTTATTACCCGTGAAATGCGGGAACGTTTTTTTTTCTTTAATACGTACAAATTTTGAAGATTTTTTTTCTTTCATTTTCGGTAATGCCTTTTGACAAACGAAACGACGTGGAAAATGATTTTGCGGATTAAATCTAATTAAATCGACGATATTTAGTTGAGAGTGATTAATACATGCAGAGCTTTTTGTGTTTTGCGCCATGTATAACGCGTTAAAAGTGACTAACCGAGCGGATAAATTGAAAATATTGTTTTTAATTGATTAACGATCCCACTGTTAACTAATACAACTGCGGAAATCATGAATATTTAAGAGCCCGCGGGATTTCCATATGCAGATATAAACTATGTGGGGATTAATAAACGGAATATTTCAAGCGCCCCACGCGCCCGCGTACGCGTCAAATGCAAGCTGATTGCGAACTTTATTATTTCAAGATTTAGCGTGCGCAGCTTCAATTATTGAGCGAAAGAGAGCAATATAAGGTAATTAACGATTTGAACAATTTAAAACTCGATTTACAAGGGTAACTAGATTTTTTTTCATAGATCGATTTTTCCGAAGATATATATACATCGCCGGAATAGTTGCAATCTCGGGCGCGCGAAAATAAGTTCAACGAAAATTACCCGGTTTCTTTCCAACTTTTTTTTTAATAAAATTTTTCAAAAAAAAAAAAAATTTTTTTTCTCTTAATTAATTTTGCAGAGCCGAGTAAACATCGTCACTTTAACGAGCGCAAGGAGGAGAAAATTCAATTTAAGTAAAGAAGAAAAATAGAGAAAATACATGAAAAAAAGTAGTTCAAATTTCCTGGAGCAAATAAGCTTTCCAATTACACACCAGCTATAACATTTCGAGGCTAACTAGCTAGATAACATAATGATACGATGGCTGCTTTCAAAGCATCCATTCGGAGAGGCCCTCCTGATCATTAATCGCGAGAGTCGCTCCGAAATGTATCCAATAACGCACTAGTCCACCGTATCAATTTACATCATCATAACCCCTACACCAGGTTGAGCCGTTAAAAATATAAATTTAACCTGCTTACGCCTTGTGTTGTATTATGTTCCAGGAAAAAACGCCCTTGCCGAAAAGAGAAATCCGTTTAACCATCTGTTTGAATAATTACACAAATCCAGGGCGTATATCATCAGCATTTACACTCCGATGTCATTCTAATTAATATTTCAGCTGCGTATAATGACGATCTCTGCTTTAATTATCGCGCAGGCAGCGAGATCTAATTACCAAACGGGCCAAAACAAGCGAGCGTGAAATCTTCAAACTCTCTCTCTTTCTCTTTCGCATTCACACGAGCCCAGTGTTAATTCGACATGCAAATTACGCGTGGAAAAACTTCCAACATCCGATCCTCGAGATTAAAGCGCCGCGAGAGAGAGAAAGAAAAAAGAAATGGACAAACGAGAGCTTGCGAAAGCTCGGCTAGGATCGTGAGGAAACTGGCGAGGAGGCTGTTTGGATACACAAAAGTTCGCGAGGCCGATAAGGAAAAAGTTTCGGGCAAAGTGGCAATGGTAATAATTAACACTTCCACGCAGGCTTAAGAACAGCCTCGTAACAAGCCTTCCGTGGATAACTGCAGGGCCGACGCTTAGGCGAAAGCGGATGATAAATTCAAGGTACACCGGCCTTAGGTCATATAGCATTTTGCGCAAACCTGGCTAGGCTGCCGAGAGGAACTGGGCACGAGTGAAAATTAACTACCGAGGCCTGGGAGGAGGGGGGGGGGGAGGCTCAAAGGGGTGGCGAAACAAAAGGTCCTCTCGCTAGCGAGGGCGCGCGCGCGCTTTCGCGGGAGAAAAAGCTCTTTATAACCCGCTTTTTCCTTCCTAGCGTAAAAAGGGGGAGGGGGGAGTCTCTCTCGCTTTGAAGCCCGGGATTTCGAGGGCATTTTCATGTCGGACTCTCTCTCTCTTTCTCCTGTCTGATGTCCTTTTTCCAGCTCTCATCTGGTCGATCGTAATTAAAAGCTCTCTCCCCGGCGACGCTTTTTTGCGCGCTTAATCGCGATTCCGGCCGGATGACTCGGATGTTTGTTAAAAACGTGGAAAGGACATACTATCTCGCTCTTAAATTCCTTTTTTATTTTTATAATAATTAAATTTGGGAAAACGTTCGTTTGCCCTTTGGCGGCGGAGGGGGAATTAAAAGTTGTCGGAGGAGCGAGAGATCGTAAGTTATTAAGGAGTCATTAAATTAAGAAAACACTCCGGGAGCTTTCCATTTTTCTTCCTCCGATGTTGTCGTTACGCCCCCCTACCTCCTTTCCTTTTCCCGCCAGTCTTCTTCTTCCGACGTGGAAGTTCTTGTGGAGTAACAGGTTAATATTAAATGCGACAAGCTCGAGCCGTCTGCATATTTAATGCAAACAGAAAACGAGGACCGAACGAGTCGAATTACTAAAGCGGCATAGCTGGTAGGAGCGATGTAATTTCTGAGAGTAAAGAGTGTATACACAGCGCAGAGCCTTGCGGTCAATTTCTAAAATACACCGTACTAACTTTTTACCTCTCTTTTTTTATTTTTCTTTCTTTTATTTTGACTATTTCTAAATTAATCCAGGCGGTTATATTCGGCGTTGCCTGAATTTTAAAAAGAAAATGATAATTTTTCAGATCGTACTCTTAGGCGAAATTGGTGTTTCGTAATCAATAAGTTACAGGGGAATGTTGTATACAGAGGGTAAAAACGAAAGGAATTTGAAGGCAACGCCGGTTTAAGTGGAAATAAAGACGCGAGCGTAACAAAAAAGAAGAAATGGCGAGAGTGCCAAACTATTATCGGCGCGACAAACGGAATTTTTTCACGGGCTTTAGATAAACTTTGATTTTCCATTTACATCGAGCCCAAGCGAGAGAGAACATCGAATTGCACTTGAGCCTGGTTTACGTGCGCGCGCGTCTCGGGCTAAATTTTTTATTTCGCCACGATCGCGCAGTTTTCGCAGCTCCGTGAAATTCCGTTCCCCGTTTTTTTTTCCAATTCGCTATACCGCACTACAATTGCGCGTATATCGATATTGAATTTTCTATTGAAATCGAGAAGTTAAAAAGCCGAGTGTTGATTCGCTATGGAATGTTTGTAACGTAAAAAAAACAAGTACTTAAGACTTGAGACCTTTTTTTCCTTTTTTTTTTGAAAAATAAAGGAAATACGTTAATTTTTCCAGGCTTTTTAAAACTCATTTCTCAAACGTATTCGGTGCTGAAGATCTAAGGAAAAAGAGTTATTTTCCTTTTTAGCCGACGATGTATACACAAGAATATCATACCGGGCCGAGATTAAAAGGGGCGCACGAGTGTGCATGGGAATTTTACAAGCCCGCCAAATAAGCGTCACGCGCTTTAATTACAAAACTCGCGCGTGCTTAGGTTAATTAAAAGGCTCCGGCTTTGCTCTCTCTCTGCAGGCGCACTACACTTTTCTTTCTTTTTTTCGGGCGTACACGCGTCTTTTCCCGACGACTTTCCGACTTTTGTACGAGAGCCGCTTGCTAATGCAAAAGATAGATTTTTATGTTCCTGTATTTTTATGTAAGTCTATAACACTGTGCGCATTTCGATGCCGTATTTAATCATTACTACGCCGCTAATAACCCCCCCCCCCATTAGCGACGATATGGTTTCCCTAAGAAGCAATACATTTCCCTAGAAAAAAAAGGAACACAGGTCGTTAGCTGCTTATCAAAGTCTGCGATCGAGCGTCTCAACCGCACCTGTGATATGCTCCACATAGCCAATATAATACACTCCTTATCTCCATTTCAATTAAATCATCGTACGAATCGAACGAGCAAAAGAAACAGCCGCGTCGAATCTGTATAGACGTACAGAAAAGAGAGAAAGTAGCGGTCCAGCTGGGAGGGGCGGGGTAAATTATCGGAAAAAGAGTTCCAATATCCCCCGTGTACGTCCTTTCGATATACCGAAAATCTATATAGCTCCTTGGGCTATATTCGATAGCTATCCGCGGATAATCTTACGGTATTCAGGGAAATCGGGAAGAGCCTCCCTCTGGCTCCTTTTCCAACGAGATTAATTTAGCATAGTGTAGAGTCGTGACTTAAGGCTGATAGAAGAAGAAAAAAAAATGCTGGTCGCGCGCGCGGTTTAGGGATTTGAATTTGTACCTTAGCTAATCCGCGTTGGCCGCGAAGAGAGCGAGCTTCTTTCTAAAGCGCCAAGGAGGTTTTTTCGCTTATATAGGAGAGCGAAAGGGAGATATGGCCCTAGGCACCGCGGAAAAATTGTAAGCGAGAGTCCTCGGTGCCTTTGACGCCAGCCTGGAATTAACGGGGGATAATCTCGCGGTCCGGGCATAAAAGCCGCTCTCGTTTCTTCCACTTCTTAATCTTCCGACAAGCAGAAAAAGGTTACTTATTAATTTCTTGCCTTTTTCCGTTGCTTATTCCTACGACTCTCGTAGCTTCATTGGTAGCGCGAGATGATAAAACACACGGCAAGAGACGCTCGAGGAGGAGTGATTGGTTTCGGGGAAGAGTGCTTTGTTAGGCTAAGGGAAGAGGGAGAAGTTCCCGGGCTCGATTCTGCCCTTCCTTCCTTTCGAGCAGGTGCGGTTAATATCCGGTGTTTTATTTACGCAGCTCCGAGGAGCGAAGTCGTATCGCCGTAAATTTTGTGCTCGATTAAAAAAAAAATTATCGAAAATTCAAACGAGCGCTTGTGTTCCACAAAACACATATACGCGCAACTGTGTATATACGCAAGCTCAAAATAGAGCGGAGCTAACACGACCTTTGCGCAAGGCAATCTAGCGCTCAGGTGTCCAGCTTTCGAGAGAGGAGCTTTCGACGCGGGAGAGAGGGACTATCAGCCGCAACAGCCGGATCGTTCTAAGCGCGTTGGACGATGTTGCGGGCGCACTGCTGGTCCCCCCTGAAGTGAAAGCCGTGGAATTTCCATCACGCGCTGAGAGTCCGCGACGAGAGTTGTCGTCGATCCCGTTAATTGGCCGATGTTCGTGGCCGGCGGCTTTTCACCCCCCCCCCTTCTCCTCGATTTTCGACTTAGTGTTTAGAATACACGGCGACGAAAGCTGAGCTTGCGATATTTTATCGAATACATAGAATACGAGACTGCCTGTCAATCATTGACGAATCGAGACTCCCCGTGTGGGAGAAAGTGAGTTGGCGCGCAAAAATTAGCCAGCCCCCTGACTACGTATAGGGAGGGAGAGCGCAGTAGGATAAGGGAGAGAGAGCCCTCGCGTGCGCGCGCCCTTCTCGCACTCTCGCGCCGACTCGTTAAATATTTAGCCTAGCTGCTACTCCTACTGGCGGCGGCGGCAGTCCTCGCTCTCCTTTTTTACGCCTCCCCGGGCACACGCACTGGGGAACCTCTCTCCTCTATACTACGCCGCTCTCACCCCTCGGCCCCTGACGACAGGACGGACTTCGGTCGATACGGCGTCTCTCCTCGCTTCGAGCTTTTCGCGAGTCTATGTGTGCGGGCGAGACTGGCGCGCTGGTTTCTAGAGATTGAAATGTTTTTTGGGGACTTTGTTATTTCTTTATTATGTTTTTTTTAAACAGATGATTTTTGGTTTGTTAAATTAACTGTGCTATTTCTTTTTTTTTTTTTTAAGAAGGAGAAATACGAAGGTTGCACCGATGACCGATATAGTTTCAAGGGGGGTACCAGATCCTTTATCGCTAGGCCACGTAGAGCAATTGGAAATATAAGGTAAGTCACGTCCCGCGAGTTAACCCGTCTACTACGTTTATTCCCATCGATTCTCTCGTTGCTCACTGGACAGTGGAAACCAAGCTATACACCGGTTCTCTTGATCCTTCTTCTCCTCTCTCGCGTAGCGTAATCCCGTAAAACGCAGCTTTTTCATCCACGTTTCCGTACATTCCCCCGTTTGGATCTCGACGATTTTTGATTTTATTTTTCTTTTCAACGACTTTTCCTTTTTTTTTTTACTCCGAGAAAGAAACGATTAGGAGGTAGTCGAGGGTGAAGCTTATATCAAATTTCATCCCGCGCGTCGACGGTTTTGAGAGAGGAGACAAGTCGGTTAAGCTCCTCTGCTCGCGCGTTGGGCTTTGGCGGTTTGCTCGGGTAAAAGCGATGCTTTAAGGATTTTCGGCAATCGCGGGGCTAAAGCTTGTTGCTCTTGGCTTCACCGGGAGGGAAAACAGTCTGTTGACTGTAGATTCAGCGATTTTTCGAATTTACAGGCGCGTTATCTTGTTTGAAGTATGTATTCAATTATAGAAGCGACTGTTTTTCGTCTCAAACAATACAGCGACGTAATCGCTGAGGAAAAATAAAAATGATCGATCCAAGATACGTGAAAAAAGAAAAAGGAACAAGTCGATGGTACAAAGAAAAAAAGGATAAGCGCGAGAGAGTTGCGTATCGCCGTGGGCGGCAATTTAAGCTTCAATTTGATTTTCGCGTCGTCGTTGCAAGAGAAAGAATAAATTTGCATCCGAGCGCTTCTAAGCCTCTCTCTCTCTCTCACGCCAATGCGTTTCGTTTCCAATATAAGTTTATTGCGTTAGCTAGATTGGTTTCCCCCGTAACGATAGTTAACGCGCGATATTTATGTGGGGTCCCCGGCCATTGCCGCTCATCCGATACTCGGCGCTACGCGAAATCCAATATTGTTAGCTGATGATGCTAGTTTTTTTTTCATTTTATTTTCTTTTCAGAATTATCTCGATGTTTTTTTATTTTTTTAAACTCTCGGTTATTATTCGAGACTTAAAATCTTCGAACGGTGATAAATGAAAGTTCGCAGGTAAGACAGTTTTCGGTAAATAATAACAAAGCTTGATAACGGAAAATCGATGGCGGGAGGGGGAAAAGCGCGCGCAAGTTTGATAAGCGGCCTGTGAAAATTTGATGAGTCGGACGGAGCTTAAAGTTCTCCCTTCGTCGCGGCAGTAGAACAGAGGCTTCAATTGATCCTATCGATTTTATTGTGACATTAAAGTCAAGCTGGCAATTTCCTATTTTTTTCTCTCTTCACTTTCCATTCGGCTGTGTAATAAGTGTTGGGTACGCGGTTTATAACGTTTGCTTTATTAGAATCGAGTAAAAAGCTCTCCGCGTGTGTGTATGTATAACAAGCCAATACTCCAGCAGCGATAAAGCTCGAGGCGCGGATATTTTTCATTTTTCCCTCCCTCAGTCGTATATATATATATGAGAGAGCGACGTTTTCATCCTGTCATTATACGTCCTCGTGTCAGAAGCAGATATATCCTCCATCTCGGAGCCGTCGCTCAAGCTATAGCTCCGGCAAAGCTCTACGCGTCGAAGAGCAAAAGACCGGAAAGATGTCTCGCTGCCGAGCGCACTTTTTGCTCTAAAAGCGGGGGGCCAGCCTCTGTTTCTTCCTACGCGAATTACTCCTGCCAAGTAAAAAAAAAGATGGGAAGAGAGAGAGAAACGAGCTAAAAATAAAAAAAACACTAGCGCTCGGAAAATTCCGGCGTTGGAAAAACTGCAAGCTCTCTCTCTCTCTCTCTTCGCCTCTGGCATTTACTTTCTGGATGCCCGATTGATTTTTCCTCCCCCCATAAGCATCGTAGCGTGATTCTCTCTTTCTCTCTTTTCGGTATACTATAAACTGATGTATGCGAAACGGCTTGGACGTGTATTCCGCTTTGTTTTTCGTTAAACTGCAGCGAAAGTTGATTGTTGCGAGATATTCTCTTTCGCTTATTAAAAAGAGATGAATTTTGTTAGCGTGTGCGTTGTTTGTTTTTTTAAATTTCCATTGATACGCACAAAGAGTTAGCGATATTTTTTGCATTATTTATTTGTTTGGTTCTGAATAGCATAGAGCAGTTGGATGGGGGAGTATATACCAAGTCCGAGGGAGCGAAGGAGGAGGAGGGTGTCTTCCGAGTGCGTGCGAGTGTGCATACAGAGTCGAGTGGTTAATGGAAAACGCGCGCACCTCTGCTGTTTCCACCAGCCAATTAAGCGAATTTTCACGCGCATATTTATGTTGCACTGAAAACGCGCCGATATATACGTTAAGGTTTACCAGTCGGCCGAACGCAAATAAAGAGAATAGCACGCAGATGCGTGTGTATAAGTGCGTATACGATGACGTGTGAAATGTAAAAGAATATATATAGGGAGAGCAAACGAATTATTTTACTTTGGAGCCGCGAAGGGCTTTTTTTTAAGCTTTTCTTCTCTTATATTTTTTTCAGCAGGAGGGAATGATTTAATATCGGGGATGAATAGCAAAGTTTGCGGGTTAGTGGTGGAGAGAGGCTGGCCGAATATAGAAAGAAAGTGTAATTTTTCATTTTGCTAGGTGATTTCGGCAGGAGAGGCAGGGCGGATTGGTCTTTTTGAAAATTTTCCTGAGTGATTCGGCTGGATTATATTTCTTCGGGAGAGAAAGAGAGCCTCTCTCCTTGTATATAACTGCCTCTCGCTTCTTTTTCTACCGCCTCAATGTTTTCTAAAGTAAGTGGGATTCCTGTTAAACGGCCATTTGGTTGATTGTATTTCAAGAGAGAGCAATAAATTTTCGAGCAGCTTGGCTGAATTTTTTGAAATAACGTTGAAATATATATGAGCTCGGCCAGCGGGGATGGGGGCAGGTATAAAATATTAACATTAACGCTGAATGGAGGGGTGAGTTAGCGTGTAATAAATTGTAAATGTACTTTTTGCCCCTGGCACATCTTTCCGCTGCTTAAGCGTGCGCGGGTTTATTCTCGTTAATGAAAATACACAATTTCTCGGGGGAGGGTAAAATTTTGGAATTCCGCGTTGTTTTCATTTATGAATTATTCAAATTAGATTTTTCATTTTTCGTTTGCAGGTAAGTTCGCAACAGCGATACTAAAGGCAGTTAATTCCGGAGCCTTTTACAAAAGCCCTCGACCTTCCTCTCTCCACACACAATGGTAATGTAATGTAATTGCATTGCGATACAGCTTATATTTAATCCTTTAACTACGAGAGCGCAGTTGTACGCAAAAATTTCAAAATTGTTTATTTTTCGTTTCTCGAAGTTTTTTTATTTCGCAAGAGAGAAACGCGCCGCGCAGCAGCAACCGAAAATGCTAAAGCGAGAGTAGAGAATAGTTTCGTTAATATTACAGGCACTCCACGGTGCACACAAAGGCAAATGAATTTTCAAAATCGTAATAAACGTTAATTAAACATTTTTCTCAAAAGCTTTATATCGCTGGAAAGAGGGAGAGAGGACAATTTAGGTGACCTGATTTCTCTCGAGCGAGAAATACAAGGATTTACGTTGGACCACCGCACAATTTATATTATTTGAAAGGAAAACAAGCAAACATGCTTATATTTGTTTATGCATTTCACGGATTAGACACGAAGATTATCATTTGCAGAGACCAGTACGAGATGTTAGCTTTGCTGTTCGCAGCCGCCGCCGTACGTGCGCGCTCAACGTTATTTATTCAGTCGTATTAAGTTTCCATCCTTCCACAATGGCTGTTTATCAGCTTAACGAAATACACCATCGCGACAACGCGTACGCGTATTACCTGCCCGTCTACTCTGGAAAATAAGAAGCGCACTCGAGAGCTGATTTAAAAAAATAAAAAGAACATCATCGGCACCTATATAACCAATAGCAATCACGAAAATTAGCATCGTCCCCATCAATAATCCAAGCTCTCGAACATCAAGCCCAGCGAATTATCCACTAAAACGTCGTCTTACCCTTTCCACGAGAGGGCCAGCCCCGCAGAAACCAGCTTTTTCCTCAGCGATTCAAAAAAGAAACGCGTCCTTTTCAGCCTCTCTGTCCTCGGGTGTGCAGGCGCGTGTAAAGCTCGCGTGTTTCCTTTTACCTCTACCCCCCAGCGTCCAGGCTTTTTATTCCCCCTTCCTCCTATCGATTTTTATTTCTCGACTGCATGCAGCTCGTTCGTTTTAACGTCCTTTCTTTATCCCGTCGAATCCCATTACGATTAAGCGTAATTTTATGAAAAGGATAGAGAGAGAGCTTTAAAGCTCTCCCTCCTTTATTCGTTTTTTTCCAAGCTTTAAAGGGGTAGGGGATTCGTGAATGATTATTTTGTCGTTAAGAGTTGTCGAGGAACGAAGCTGAGGAATTTGCTGAAGGCGGATAGTTGGACTGCGTCTTTTATGCGAAATCAAAGGAGTCAAGTTCTCGCGTACCTCCCCCCCCCCACTCGTGTCTGTGAGGCACGGCAGCCATGCGCGCAACGTCATCTTAATTAACTATTCGCGGCCTAGGCGCGAGAAGTTCCAGTGAGGGAATGTTCTCGCGGGAGAGGGGATGATTCCGAATTTCCGGCATTGCCAACCTCACCGCTTGCTTCGACGAATGAATTCGGAATATGCGCGCGAGAGAGGCAAGAATTGCTTTAACTTGCGGTCTTTGTCTCTTCTTCTTTTTTTTTATTCGTTTGCACTAGGTCTGTCACAGCTGATGCGGTTATAAAAGAATTAAGTCGAGTGCGAGAAACGTTGTAATGGACAGTTTTCCAAATTTTTGGAGGTAAATAAAAAGTAAAGATAAGTAAGCAGCTTCAGGTCAACGTGTATTTCTTTTTAATGATAAACTCCTTGAAAATTTTTTGGAGTAACGATCCTCGACACAGAATTGAGTATGTATTTCAAAGATTCTTTCTTTTAGTTGTTTATGTATACGCGCATAAAGATATCATTATAAACGAGGCATTTGATATAGAGATTGAAAAAAATGTTATAAAAATGTTATCAACAAACCATGTATAAGTACATTGTAACATTTCATTGTGTTTAGTATACAACTGATATTAGGATAGTAGAATTGTACCTACATTCACATATGTCTTAACATTTGCGCGTAAGATATGGGAGCCAGCCCACTTTTTCCACTTCTATTGATTTGATTAGTGTTTTTCTTTTAATCAAAAATCTATTACACGTTGATTTGCCGATTGATCATTCTACATGTTGCTTAAATTCTTCAAATCCTCCTCGTTCATGTACTTAACTATATTATCAAAAATTACCTGAAACGAATTAACGTCCGCGTTAAAAATAAGAGCAAGATTGTTTTTAGCCTCAACGATGATCGTTTGCTTCTTCAATTCCTCGGAAAAACGTTCTGTCAACAGATCGATATAAAATGGAAATCGTTCCGAGTCGCAGCAGGCGTCGAAAGCAGATTGGACTTCCTCATTTCGCACATACGGCCCGATATTTTCATCAACGAGCAGCTTATAAACGTTCACTTTTCCGTACAGTTTCACCAACTTCATGCGCTCGATTTCGTCCTTGCAATTCTGATAATAAACTCGTTGTTCCTCTCTTAGATAATCGAAATCAAAATTTTTTATACGATCCTGGCGATTTTGCACGTCGCACAAAGCCGCGTATCTGAGCAGAAGCCAGGGAAACTTTGAATTGCCGCCCCAGCATATCGCCTCGGCCACTGCTTTGTCTCTGAAATCAACGTGGGCGCCTCGATTAAGCAGGTAGCGCAGTACTTTGCTGTGATTCCATGGTGCTCCAACGACGATGGTCAGCGGTGTTTCCCCGTCGCCGAGCGTTGCGTTTATGTCGGCGCCGTAGGATAGCAGCATCTTGATACATTCCACTTGATGATCAGGCTGAAACAATGATAAACGTTAAGATTTAACGATATATTTAATAATGTTAAATTTAGAGACAGAAAAAAGTAACGATTTCAAATTATTACTGTATTTGGAAATAGCTTCTCTATCGTGTCGTCGTGGTCGACCGTGATAGGCGTGTTGTTGGTTTCAATTCGCGACAGAATCATCTCGCCGTATTCTTCCAAATGATAACCCAGAGGATCAAGATTGTCTGAATTACGATAGACTACGAGGGTAGTGTTCTTTAAAAAATATTCCATCGTGTTGAGGCAGCCAACTCCAGCTGCTACGTGTAAGAAGGTATCGCCATCACTGTTCGTCGCGTACAAATCAGTGCCCGCCTCGATCAAACGCTTCGTCAACGACCAGTTGTTAGATTCAATGGACATGTGCAGGGGTGTATTGTCGTCATCTTCTGTAACATGTATGTTGGCTCCTAATTTCAACAGGAGATCAGCTATTTCGTTGGACTCGTCTTCGATGGCGGTGTGCAACGGCGTCACGCCGTTTTCATCCGCCGAATTTATGTCAGCGCCGGCCTTGAAAAGTAGTTCGATGATCTCGAGATTAATTGACACGTCAGCGTCGTTATCTGTGGGCAAATGGTAAGAGGGAAAGCAAAATTTTCGTCAAAATTTTTCAATACACTATCACTCGACATACATATGACTTACCTTCCGACGAGGCGGCATAATGCAAGGGGGTTCGTCCGTCTTCGTCTTCAACATTGACATCGGCTTCAGCTTCCACGAATAACTTGACCATATCGATGTACTTGTGAAGTATGCCGTATTCTACGGCGATATGGAGAGGTGTTTTACCGGCGAATCCGCGAAAATTTATATCGCAACCGCTGGCTAATAAGAGACTGGCAAGTTCTATGCAGTGTGTTTTAGCTATGAAATGCAGTATAGTGTAATCGTCGTTGTCCTTCACGTCTTCCAATCGAACTATCAACATTAGATCTACAAGTTTTTTCTCATTTTTATCGCGAATGTATTTTCTAAAGTCCTGGAACCACTAGGAGACGTAAAATATGTAAGTTGTAATATGATTACGTGTTAATTTTAAGGAATCGTATTACTATCCATTTTAAAAAAACATAACATTATTTATTTTTGTAAATATTAAAAGATTTCAACGTAATAAAAGTTGTCGATTTACCGTAAAGATCCTAAAACACACGTTCACGATTTATTTTATCATATAAGCATTAAATAGATTTTTTTTTAAATTACTTGTTTTTACACATCCATTTTTTATCGCGTTTAAATTTTGTTTATTTTTTGAAAATTTTAAGTATACTTCCTCTTTGTTTTCTATATAAACACTCGATACCTTTTCATAACCATTATCAATGTATTCGTCAATGTCATAAATGTCGATGACAAAATCAACGTTGTCCGATCGTTTTCCACTTCTTCCGTTTCTTATGCTGAAATGCAAATCTTCTAAATGATCCTTTTTGTGCATCCTTTCGACCTGAAAAATAGTGTCATCACTCTGTTCGTAACAATATCTCATAATACAAACGCACTTACCAATAAAGTTATCTCGTAAGAGAAAAAAAGATCGTTCCATGATCAGAGACGCTTACCAATTCCAGGATATCCGACTGCGTAAAGTTGTTAGGCACTGTTAATTTAAGAACTTCTTCTCCAAAAGACACTGTAATCTGGTCCAATCCGTCATCGCCAACTCCGTCTTCCAGTAATTCAATATCGACCACTTCCATTTTTTCTGGTTTTGCACTCAAGTCGTACTTGTGTATCTGATCGACTTCCATGTTTGCTGTAGAATATTTTTTTCAGTTCTGCTTATCCTTCTTGAAGTCTTGCTACGTCCAAAGTAAGACGTACAATGACATCGGCGTGTTTTATCCTGCGAAGCGTCGTTATTTTGCAGGTACACTAGGCGAAAAGCATTTTAGGCTTTAATCATCTTCGAAGCCTCCTGATTGGAAAATTGATGCAGGTCAAATTCCATAATTTTGTCAACAAAATGTTTGTGTTCGACACGTACACGACAGTCCGAGAGCAGGCAGCAATTAGTTTGGACACACGTTGGCTCACGTTTCCTCGGCTCTCTCCTTTCAACGGCACACTATAGTCGTCCAGCATAAGTCACGCACAGACGATCATTTTTGGCACAGGCTCAACTCTACAGTTGATACCTGAGCGCTTGCAAAACCATAATCCCAATTCCGATCGTTTCCGACGTCTACCGATTAATACCGACAATTGGGTTGAAACGAAAAATTAATCGTAATTAAACGATTCGTATGAACTCAACATTTTCCTTTTAAATCGCATCTCTCCCTGCGCACCAGCTGACCTTCCCCCCTACCCCTCGATAGCGCTTTTAATTCGGCTCGGGATAAAGCCGTGTATATGACATATATCCCGAGTTTCAATACGCTTTGTTTAATCTCGCCTCGTTGTAGCTTGCGGCGCGCTAAATCCACGCGGCGAGGGAGCCTCGATAATTTTTTGCAGGCTCTCGTCCCGCCCACTTCCACAACTGCGTACACGTCCCGCTAGTTTAACTTTCATTATGTACTGGACCTACGTATGCTTTCTCTCTCTTGGTTTTTCCTGCACTTCTCGTTCCCTTGCCCGTAGCGGGATTTAATTACCGTGGGCGCGAAGAGCCGCGCGCAAATTTAACGGGGCGAGGAATAAGGGAGGAGTCGGCGGTTATTTATTTTGCCATTTGCGCCGCTGTTAATAATTTCAAGGGAAAACGAGGAAACAGAACAATTGGATAGTACAGTAAAGTTACATTCTGAAAATTGTTATCGATCTGATGCTTTTTTTCTTTATTTTTCGCTTTTAATAAAAGGACATCCAAAACAAGCGCTGGCCCGTATAAGAGGCCACGACGATTAGTTTAAACCCCCACCGTTATCCCAGCAGCTCGTCGTTCCAGTCTCGTATATATATACGAGAGCGGGTCAGCCGTTTTTGGCAGCGGTTCAACCCGCCCGGGTCTTGCAGCTATCATAACATTGACCTAGACTCGGGGGCCCCTGCTAGTCTAGTTTTTGCTCGGTACCGATAACGGGCTGACCACAAAGGAGCAAGCGACGCGAGAGATACGCTCGAATAAAAGACGATGGTTGCTATATGGACCCGTGTGGACTTTACCCGGCGTAAATCGAACGTGTGCAGAGCCAAGCGTTTCTCCACCCTGCGCTAGTTTTTCTCGGCGCAGTTTTGGTGTTTGTTAAGCAGCGCCTGAAATGCTCACCTTTTTCTTTTTCTTTTTCGAGTGTGAGAGTTAAGTAACGCACTTTGACGGGCCCGAGATTTGCCGGTGTTAAGCTCGGCTCCTTAGCCGGTCGCTCGAAACTTTTTCGCTTGGCACTTTGGCTTACGCGTCGTGCGGTTTACGCGGCGGCAGAAAAAGTTTCTTTTTATTATAAGCTGCTTTCCTTAGCCCCCCCGGATCCGTTTTAGAATTATCGCGGCCTCCGACTACTCGGCTCTCGTTTTATTATTTATCCGCGGGTTATTATGCCGCTCGTCCTTTGCTGCGCGCGCCAAAGTTTTTTCATTATTATTTCTCCCCTCCCTGTTTTGGCTAAATATGCAGTTTCAGGCGCGTTAACGAGCAGCTCTCGTTATTTCAAAGGGACAGTTGCGCAAATTATACACTTCCGATCTCTATAGCGCCAGCATAAATCAGCAGATACGAAAATTTTTCAAAAGAAAAGGGCGAAGAAAAGAGAAGAAAAAAAAACCAGCGCAAAAGTTCGAGACCTCCTCCCCAGGACATCGACCTTTGGCTCGTATTGTGTCTCTCCCGCAACTCTATATAAAAGCGCATATACGTCAAAGTCGCTGGCAGAAGAGGGGCACCCCCGCGGCGCTCCGAAGCACACGTACACACGCAGACGTTCTGAATTCCAAGATCGACACACTCGCGGTCTAATTCACCCGGCGTCTTTGTCGATATTTTGGCTGGCCCGCGAGAGACAAGAAAAGAAAGGAGGCAAAGCTCGGGCTAAGTGCCAAAGCGATTTAAAACGCATTATACGCGATTATCGAGAGAGAGAGAGAGAGAGAGAGAGAGAGAGAGCTATATGGATTGTGCAAGGATTTAGGCTAGGTTATCGCCGTAGGGTTGCATACGTCTTGGAATGACGCGCGAGAGAGAGAATTTTAGAGTCGATAAATAGCCTCTCTCGCATCTGGGCGAACTGCGGGGGCGAGTTTTACTCTTGCTGACCGCCTGTTGACCGCTGCTCAGCTGCTGCAGCTCATTGTCCGCGCGTCTCCTGCGACTGACGCAGCTGCTCTAGATCGTTTCCTTTTTTACTCGCGTTATTGGCTGGTAATGCCGTTGCTTAGAAATATGTAGGCGTACATATAGGTCGACCCCTATATACCGGCAGAGATCCACTTTCCTCTGGCGAATTGAAAACGAACGTCGAACTTGTCCTCCAAGTGCGCTCTCATACATACGTACATCAGGTGCGAAGTTGAAATTAGTTTATTCACCACGCGGACACTCGTATACGCGCGCGCCTATATACGGAAACGCGACGACGGCATACATAGCAGCGTATATATCACGCCCAGCCTGTTCTCCAGGCCGCATTTCCTTCGCGCAGGACAATAAGCGCAGCAGCCGCTTGGCAAGCCGGAAACTCGCCTAGGGCGGCAGAGCGATCCTTGGGCCGTCAGCCGGTCAAAGAGCAGCTTTACCCCCCCCCCCTACCCCGCGACCGTATTCCTCTTATATACGCGGAGAGCGGGAGGCAGGAAGCGCCTGGCAAACGTTTGCGTAATTGCAGAGCAACGCGATACGATGAGAATCTCCAGCGTAAACAAGCTGATTTCTAATCTCTTGTGATTGTGTTTTGTGGTATCCTTGATTTTTTTTTTAATCCCGACCGATTTTCGGATATAGGAAGCGCGTGTGTATGAAAAAAAAGAAGGGGAATGGAGAAAAAATGGAGAGGAGGTTTAATTAACAGGGACGGAGAGCCAGAGGATACATCGCGTTAGCGTTGATTAATTGAGACTGGTCTGTACGGGAGAGCCAACTCGATACACTCGCGTCTAATTATCGCGGCACCGGGAAAAGAAAATTCGGACGGCTGGGAGGCTGGAGTAATTGAAGCCGCGTCGTCTCTCGTACAAATTGCCGCGACGGACGGATCGTGTACGGAAATGACAAAGCGCCGCCGCGTGCTGGAGCTGCACGACACAATGTGAGACTCATCATACGCTAGATATTTTTTCTTTTTTTTGGGAGAAGGATCTAATTTGACGCGCTTGTGAGTCGGTGTGCTTTGATTCGCCGAGTTATTTGCTATTGTGCGCTTGGTGTTTTTCTCCGGCTCATCTGGGACGGGTTTGTTGTGTTGGAGAACGAGCGGGGGCTATTTGTTTGGCTGGTTGTTGAATTTTAATTAGGGAAAAAAATGGGAGGAAAGAGGAGGAAAGACGGTTGTAAGGATGGTATTAATAAGACGAAATAATGAATTCGCTGATGCAAATTAAAAGTTTCCGGATCGTCCGGCGTTAAAAATATTACTTTGTTGCTGTTTTCTTTTTTTCTTACTGTTTATTCACTTCGAGGAAATGTCACTGCAGGTAAAATTAATACGGAATTGGATAGGTTGTTTTGTAAAAATAAACTTGGAGGTATAATGAAAAATACGAAAACTTGATATTTTTCAATTATTATTTTCTTAAAAATAAATAAATAAATAAATAAAAATGAATTTTCGCTTTTATTATCGAAGTTATTCTAGTAATTTAAGTAAAAACGCAAGAAACATTAATAAACCAAATAAAATTTTTCAATTAAAAATTTATATTTGATGAATTGGTTCTCGAAAAAATTAGAATACATTTTTTGATAAAACAAAAAAAAATTATTGACAGCGGTGGGATTCGAACCCACGCCCTTTCGGACTGGTGCCTAAAACCAGCGCCTTAGACCGCTCGGCCACGCTGCCGTGGAAAATAAACTAGCTTAACAGTGCACATAGTAACAATGAATCACCGATTACGCAATCCAGCTGTCAGCGACGACACGCGTAAATATAGATAACCGCGTGTATACGTCTCTTTTATTATTCACATATTCAAATCACAAATTTCGCAACGAAACGTTTCGATTTTATTATTATATCATCGTTATTAAATGGAATCTCTACAATTAAATTAATCCCCCAAATTTATTAATATTTTTATTTGCATAAGCATATTTACATAATACTCTAACGTTACGATACACATCTGCTTAGTATACTGATAAACTGTTATCTCTCTTCGTATAACACGCTGCTTAGGCTCTCAGGTGTACGATGAATCTGATTATATGTACGTGGAGATTGCTATACGATGACGAGCAGCGCCATTTAAATACGCCATTTACAATGCCGGACTCAACATTCACGTTATATGACAATGCGATTTATATATACATTTAGCAAAAAGACAAATGCCGAACTTTATCGACAAAGTCGTTCGCTTGCAATATAGAGATATTACGAGATCGAATAATAATCGTTTTATGATGCTGTACATTGAAAGTAATTTAGAAAACAATCAATATGCGTCGAATACGCATAACGCATTGTGCAACTATATACAATAAATAATTTTCGATTGAGCTCGCGGACATTATTAATATTAATATTTTATAAAAGTCACATTATGCGCTTGATGCATTAATACATTCTGATATCTCTTTCAAATTACCCTTAAATTTTAACGAAAAAAAAAACACATCATCCAACATCTGACTACGTGACGTTGTCATAATGAGTCGTTAGGCCCTAGAGCATATGTTAAAAATCAATAAGCCCTAGCGAGAGGGTCTACTTAACGACCAATTACACTTTAACACGTGATCCATCAAGAGCCATTAATCAAAATAAAAAGAAAAAAAGAGTATCAAAAAGCACGCTATGTATACGTACCGGCAATCAAACCAAATACCTTCGTCTCTCGATAAATACCGAAACATCCGTTGTAATAAGAATCGCAAGAATGACGCAATAACGTAAACACGCAATCGATCAATCTCTCTACTTTCTCCGTAAACATACACGCACGCATATTACCTCCGAAATCCCCACAGATTCTTCTCGATTTTATGGCCGATAAACACGACCCGGACGCTCCAAAAATTAAAAGCACGCTCATAAAACTCGACTCACTCTCTACGGTCTAAAATGCAACGCTCTTGGCTGTTGCGCTTGCGCGTAATAGGGGGGGGGTATGATAGATTCAAGGTCGAATTTTTCGAGGGGGTGGCACATAGACATTGTGGGAGAGACGCCAGCTAGACGGCCTACCCCCGGGTAGAGGGGAGAGTCTGTCTGGCTGTCTGCTATTCTTTGAGAAGGGGACCACGACTCTATATCCCCTCGTTTCTACTACTCTGCTTCTCCCCCCACCCCCCTTCCTCGACGCTTCTTCTTCTTTCATGTTCGGGATTAATATGGTTCAATTCGATTTCTCGGAGAGAGAAAGAGCCGAGGGAGTCTGGAGTGGATTTTGTCTGTGGCGCCTACTATATATACGCGTATAGGGATATATACATTGATATAAGGAAAACAAGGAAATCCTGCTGGGGGAGTGTTATGTTTTTTTTTCTTTTTTCATTCTCTCGATCGTATCGTCGAAAGCGTGGTATGCGGGTCTAACGTGAGGACGAATGCTTTGGTGAGATCATGTGATTGTGGAGATGGAAATGATGCGCTTGATGACTGTTCACCTTCGGATTTGTGAAGAGTATGTAGATAATGACGATATTATCGTTTTTCTTTTTGTTGATAACATAATAATGGAATCGTGTGTAGCGTCGTGTAAAATTACACGTTCTTTCAACGGCGGTTGACGCTATTACGGGATGAAAGGAAAACCATGAGCCGTGAGGGCTTTTCTGTTAACGTAACCAAGCTCGTAATAAAAGTAAAAAAAAAGAAGCGGAAAAAAACTCGCTTTTCTTGCTCGTTTACAAAAGGTCCCCCGGACATTCCTAGCGTTACAAAACACCACAAAAGAAGAAAAAGAGAGAGAAAAAAAAGGAAAAATGCAGCAGAAGACAGTGGACTAAATCAAAACGAAATTCGACTGCACTTACACGCTTCTCCCCCTCTCCCATATATAGCAGACATGCCCAACGCCTACCACATAAACGAAATTCTGACCCTGCACGCAGGAGAAGGCCGGGTAAGGGAGGGCTTCGAGATCCCGACGTCGCGATATACACATGCGCTATAGCGTCAGCGGGGGGCTATGGCAGCTCCACCCCCTCTGACTCTCTCTCTCGGTCGTTTTATTCTTCCGCGGCTGCTGGCCTTACACAATGCGCGATTGCGCGCGCGGCTGGACGGACGCGCCGTCGTCGTCGTCGTCGTCGTCGACGCAGAAACGTGGCCTCCCTCTCGTTATTTTTCCGGGAATCCCGGCCAGGCAGCTGTCGCCGATAAGAAGTTTTCACGCGAGACGGCGGTTTTTCATCTCTATTTTTGAGGATGTGTCTTTTTTTGGCGCGTCCGGACGGCGAGTTTCGGTGGCGAGAGAGGACTATTGGTAAGTAGAGATGGGAATTGAATGTGTCTCTGCGCGTGGAAATTAAATGGATTCAAGCGATTTGGCAATGGACTTTGGCCGAGCGTGACGTTCGTAAATTACTTTTGCCGCGCCGATGTATCGGTGTTCTTAATAAATGCCGCCGAATTACGAGAGAGGGCGAGGGGATTTTCGAGCAGTTTTGCGCATGTACTTTAATCGCTTTGGAATTTTGGCCTTTTTTTTAGTAATGGAAACAAAAAAATAATTGCTTTCACTTTAACTCGACGAAAAAAACATCGCAAAAATACTTTTACAAACAGCAGCCGGTGTACAAACGACAAAAAAACGATACGGGGAACAACTCCAAAATTCTATTCACGAATTTTTCCTGCATTGCGGCATAACCACGCGTACACACTTTCCACTTTTATGTACATTTCTCTTTGCCGAGCTGCATTTACTACTTATTTGACGCTCCCCCTCCAAAAATGCCACACCAGAGCTATTAAATCATCAAAAGGGCATCGAAAAACCACCTCGACAAGTCACAAGTTCGGAGTCATCAATCTTCCCTAATTAATCCCGAGCAAAAGTGCACGTTAACGTTACTTTACACACGAGGCCTCCCGAAGTCCTATCGCATATACGAAGAAAGAGAGCGATATTAAGGCCCAGAACATCGAAAAATCGATGCGCACGCAAGTTCGCGTGACGATTGTCCTTCTCTCGGCTCTCTCAGACCCTTTGTCCTGTTATAATCCTTTGCGATATCAGGCTCCCGCCCTGAGAAGGGAGGGTTAATATCCAAGGGAGGTGCGAGTTTTGAATTTTCTTATCGCGATTTTCTCGAACTGCAAAGCTGACAAGTTTTGAGAAACAATTTGCGAGATTCTTGTCGATCGATAATGAATTGCTCTCGAGCGTGTTTACCAGGAGGGCGAATAAAATAAGCTATCAGTTCGTGGCTTCCAGAGTATAAGGGATACAGGAGATCGACGCGCACAAAATAAACTCGCGTCTGTACAAATGGATGTGTGTAGAGTGGAGAAAGGAACGGTGAACAAGAAGAGTGAGGGAGGTCAGAAAGAGGAAAACGGCAGCTGACAAAAGCCTTGGGTTTTTCCACGAAAAATCAGCGAGCGACACGATACGTGTGTATTTCGAGAGGCGGACCAGAGAGAAAAGTGGCGCGTCTCCCGCAGCCGTAATAATGCAGGAAAACGAAGGAATGATATTTTTGCGAAAGCTACGCGTATAGTGTCTCTGTTGTACTACAGGATATAGAGAATAGGTCTCTTGGAGGGTTCTGGTATAGGGAGGCGAGATAGCTCGGTTGGCTTCCCTGGATTGATGATGTGGGTTTTCAAGAGACAGAGACACACTTCTGGGAGATATGGTGCGGTGGAGAAGCGAAAGGTGTGCCCAGAAGAAACTCGCACGAGATGAAAACGCTGGGGAAGTGCTGCTCCTTCTCTATGGCTTTCATTAGCCCCCGGGAAAATAATCTCGAGCGAATATCAAGTGGGCGCAGTTTTAACCTGGAACTTGGATGGTATTCCGGCTCAAACGACGGGCTTTTCCTAGCTTTGGGATTTTTTTACCTTCTTTTTTCTTTTGATGGGGGTGAGAGGAAAAAGAGTCAAGGGTGTGTGGAGATGGCAAGGGTACAGGGCTCTCTCTCGTGTCAATGTTTTTTCGCTGCTGAGAGACTTGGGTTTCCAGTGTTATGGTTTGGTGGATTAAAGAAATTCGAGGGAGTTTCCTTATTTTAGGTTTTATAATGGTTTTTCGAGTTTTTTTTTTTATAAACGTAGAACATAAGCTTGCGAATAGGACGCAAAAGATGATTTGGTGGGTTTTGTAGTGGCTGAGGAAAATGTAACATAACGGGTTTACAGCGACACGCGAGAGGGAGTTTCTCATTGTTTTTCGCGAAAATAGCATTTCAAGTTGCAAAAGTGACTCTGGCATGAGAAATAAAATAGAGAAAGCTCTTGGAAAAAAAAGACGAAGAAGATGGAAAACTAGAGCTGCGAGATAAGCGTTTGCCTTAAAATTTTCATTTTCACATTTATTTCGCCCGTTGTGCTGTTTTTACAATTTTTTCCCTCCTTCAGCCTCCCTCTGGGTGCAAAAAATTACGTTTTAATGTATTCTCGCGCGCCCACCGCGGGCCATTAATATTTATACCAACAATTCGTATTTAACATTTCCGTTAAGTTACTCCAGCCTCTTGCTGTATAAATTCAACTTTATATATGAAAAAACGAAAGAAACAACAATATTTCTTGATACACACTGCGTACATCATTTGATAAATTTTTCAAAAATAAACACAGCAGACAAACGCCAGCTCTTTTGTATTCCCCGGCGAACATTACATTTCCGCGGAATATTCAAGTGTCAATTTTGCCATTTGCAACTCCACCGGAATATTTCTTACGTTTTTATTCCGCTCTCCCGCGCCCGTACGTCGAAAACTTTACAGTTGCAAAAGGCCAACCTAACAGTTTGATTATGCATTGCATTATTCACAGGCTGGTCTCGCTTTCTCACTGCGTCCTCCTTTTTTCCTCTTCCCTCCCTAAACATTTATAAGCCCAACCCAAGCCGAGAAAAATCCTTTCTTCCCTCTCGCCCTCCCAAGTGTCACAAATCTATTCTTATAAAATAAACATGGAATAAACACGATAATCTACGACAAAGATTTCCGAAAACCGAAAGCCTCTTGTAAAATCGCGCAAATTTATATACAACACTGATCCGCCCTGGACCCGTCGTATACAAGCTAAAGCGAGAGGATAGAGACAGTGAGATGGCGGGGATATCCCGGGCAGGCTGCTGCGAAGATAAAAGCCGTCCGGTGCGCCGCGCGGAGGGTCGGCTATGCCCGGGCTCTATGTCCTGGCGCAGCGCAACCCTTCGCTTGCGCGTCGTCGCCATGACAACGCTGTATGGCGCTCGGCACGCAGGGGGACTCTACCCCGGGGTATGGAGACCCCGAGGAGGATGCGTCATGACATGTAAATCGGTCCTGGCCGTCTTGTCCGCGCTCGCGAGAGACAGGGAGAGACTGGCTAGTTTCGCGGACTAATGCGATTAGCTCGTATGTATGTACGTATATAGCTTTATCATATACATGTCCCACGTGCACTTGTACTCCTATAAATATGACTGGTTGGGTATATTATAAAAATGAGAATATCGAGTTTCTTCTTTTTTGATTGATATGCTTATATAAAAACAGAACGTAAAGTACTCGGTCGCGTCTGCATTCACGATTGTTTCATAGTCGAAGCTTCCGCGTGCGGGTGTAGCGCGAGCCGCGGACAAATCGGCAAACAGGATAACGGGCCGCGTAGAGAGAGAGCGCGCGGGGCGAATTTGAGCTTGGCTAATTAAATTTGCGATTTAATTAGAATTAAACGAACTAGACCAGAAAGCACGCCGGGGCAGCAGCAGCGAATGCGACTGATTATACCGACGGTAGCGGCCTTGTCTCCCTCTATATACGTGTCGACCCCCCCACCTCCGCAACGACCAGTTAATTTATCTTTGAACTGGGAGCCTCTAACCCCTTGACCGAACAAGCGCCTATACAGCTTCATTGTTTAACAACGGCAAAAGTGTATACAGCTATGGGTATAGCTTTATACACTCCATATACGTAGCACAGTCAAAGGAAAATATTGCGAGCTCTCGGCTGCGTCGAGCGTCATTTCCGCGAGCTCTCGGACAACACGTACACGCTTGGCGATTGACTGCGCGATACATCTGCCGGCGGAAGTCTAGGACGGAAGCCGTGGACGGGTCTGTACAGGCATTTGCGATTTGACGGAGCGCCGTTGTCAATGCTATTTATAGGAACAAGCGCAATGCTCTAGGAAGTCGTAGTTACCTCTCTAGCCTACGTGTCCCTCCGGATGATCGAGACGCCCGTTTCGTAATCCTGGCGCGTTGGGGCTTGTATTTTTTTTTTATTTTATTCGAGTGATCGTTACGTGTTTGGCGACGCGGGATATGCTATGGATGCGCTTCAATTAAGCAACGTGTTTTACCCCCGTTTTTTTACTCTCGATGCGTTTGTTGGCGCTGCTGACGAGTCGTTATGATCGGTTTGTGCTCTACAGCTGCGACGGCAAAAGTATCATGTGGCGGGTCAAGCTGTATACACATCATAGGATCGTGTGTGTGTGTTATCGATTGTTCGAGCTGAAGGGGATTATGTTAGCTTTTTTTTTCGGCTGGTGAAAAGTATTTTCTTTTGGAGCGTGTGTATAGACCAAAGTATGCGCATGTAAAATTACAATCAATTTGTAATCGCAACGGACTTACAATTTCCGCAATTAATTAGCGTCTGCTATGTGTACAGCGATCGATCGTCGATGTATATGAATTACAAATTAATATAACGCCAATATTTACCCCGTCTAAACACAGCGCTTTATTATAATGTACCAGCGGTGGCGTAGGGACAATCGCCCCGTACATGAGCTATTATATCCGTCGATTCCCGCGAATCGCGCGCTCCTCGGCAATATCCACATGTCACGAATATAGGGATCAATGCTCCCTCTCCTTTTTCCCTTGACTTTGAGAAGCCGAGTAGCCCAAAGTCACTGCACGTCTACGTGCACAGAGAGAGCCTTTGTCTCGGTTAATAAAGAACTTTCGGATACAATAAACCACGCGTGCCGTGCGTGCGTGTGTATTGGGGGGGGGGTCCACCCCCTCCCCCGTTTTTTATTTCAATTCGTGCGTTATAAAAACGATCGTATACCTACCCGAACGTAAATTGCCGTTCGAAAAACAATATTTCCTTGGGACGTTGGCAAAAAAGGAGTGTACATACGCACAAAAATTACGATCAGCGATCTTTCGCGTGTGCATATATAGAGGCTATGGTCCGGTCGCACGCGAGCTTTGAAAATCGCTTCGATTATAGACCAATGGAACCGGCTCGACAATGAAGCCATAGGTCGGAAAACGCGGCGCATCAGCTTCTGCGCGAGCGAATTTCAATGCCAGACTGATTCTCCCTCTTACCGCGGCAGTGCTCTCTGCTCCTTTAACCGTCGATTCCCCCTGATAATTACTTTTCAGAGCCGGAATTTCCACGTTTCTTTTCTTTTGCTCATTTTTTTTTCTTTTTCATCCCCGTCTTAATTGCTCTCTACCCGGGGGATAGCCGAGGAGTTGGTCGAATTTTCAAGCGGCAAGGTTGCAGCTTTGAAATTGATATTGATTTTCGCGAGCGGGAGAAGAAGTAAGAGAGGGGGGGGATATCGGAGCTAGAAACCTTATTCGCTTTGGAATTCAATTCGAGCATTATTAAATTTTGCATTTCCGGTATTAAGTTGCGCCTCTTGCGTATACGCGCGCGTTTTACGTTTTTCGATCGAGAAAGACGGAAAGATCGGGCGAATACGCGTATTCGTCATCATTTTGTTTTTTTTACACGAGCTCGATGTAAAACAAATTACGAGCAATAAACTGATTCCACCATAGCCACTCCATTGATCACCAGCCTCGTAAAAAAACAGAGGCATAAAAAAAAAGAGAGGCGCGTGTACGAAATAACGCCGGTAAGGTCGTTGAGAGAGTGAAAAGGGCATCGTGGCGGTACTGCACATCACCCCTCTTTCGTACCCCGTCAGCCCCGATTGCAGCGAGGCCTGCAACTGGATGCCGCACGCGCGCGCGTATAATTTGCCGGCGGCCGGCGCACTTAGTCACCCCCGCGCGCGCCGATATGATCGATAAAGCCCCAGACCTATACGAACATGATGCTTCCCCTCTCTCTCTCTCTCTCTCTCTCTCTCTCTCTCTCTCTCTCTCTCTCTCTCTCTCTCTCTCTCTCTCTTGGCTTTGTCTTTCGCACCCTTCTCCTCTTCTTCGAACTTCACAGCGCTGCTTGGGCTATCGGTTTTTTTTAAGCGAGGGGAAGACAAGTGGCTTGCGTTATTCTTTTTTTTTCTCTCTCTTTCTCGCTCTTTTGAGTAAGGGGCGTGTAAGAGCTGCGCAGGCGATTCTGAATAAAGAGGCACGCACTCCATGTGTCGTTGAATTTTCATTAAAAAATTTGAGGTTTTAGGAGGTTATGGGGAAAAAGTGAGAAGTAAAGGATGGGTATATGGAGTTTTGATTTTCTGCGCGACGTTTTTTTGATCGAGCGTTGGTATAAAAAGTGTGTGCGGGTGTGGGTGTGTCGGTGCGGTCGGTGAATGAAAGGGAAAAAGAAAAAGTGTCGGAGCCGGACAATAGGCCGATTATTTTACAATATCGACGGCAGAAATGCGGGACAAAAAGTTAAAAAAAAAACAGAGAGATCGATCGTCGCCTCGAATAAAAAGAAAAATATACAGATTCATTCATAGCGGTGTACGGACGAAAAATCGTGTCGGTGTGCAGGTGTGCGAGTTAAAATCACCGCGAGGGAAAAATCCGAAACGATCGTTATGGCTTTTTCCCGTCGTTTGAATCCCGATTATACGCAGGCGCGTGTGAACGAAAAAAAGAAAGAAAAAGGAGAATGGACAAAAAAGGAAGGGAAGGAGAGAGCGAGAGAAATATGAAGCGTCGATTCCAGTCTCGTCAGCTTTCCTACAACACCGAGACAGACACGACTCTGTCCGATATTCCGGATTAACCCTTCCCACCCCCCCTGTTCCCTTTTCGAAATATATTCGCACTATTACATGTCAGGGCTTAGTGTGCGCTTGACGTTTTTCTCACCAGATCCAGCTGCGTTATAAACGCGCATAGATCTCTCGAGAGCGGTCACTATTCGCGGTTATGAATGCCGCTAGCCGCGTCAGCGATACCTAGAGAGAGTCCGCTATCGCACTCGTAAATCGCTCCGATCTATACACACCAGTCGTCCATTGTTTATTGAAAAACTTGTAGTTCTCCTTTTTTTTCTCCATCCAACGTCGCCTGCAACACTCTCTCGCCTTTAGCTCTGCAGCAGCGGGGGGCTTAATTCGCGAGAGGACACTTGTTGCTCTCTCTCGCGGCTTTCTTCGAGCCGCTCTCTCTCTCTCTCTCTCTCTCTCTCTCTCTCTCTATCTCGGGTTATAACTATTCGTAGAAGCTAGAAGCTCCCGCAGCGGCTTCCTCTCTTTTATCTGGCCGCGGTGATTGTTTCGGGAGGGTAATCGCTTGGCCGCTGATTAAAGGTGC
This sequence comes from Anagyrus pseudococci, assembly GCA_030522585.1. Lineage (NCBI taxonomy): Eukaryota > Metazoa > Arthropoda > Insecta > Hymenoptera > Encyrtidae > Anagyrus > Anagyrus pseudococci. The sequence goes on along the minus strand of JAPYYQ010000669.1, from coordinate 111,594 downwards.
TTTTAATTGCGACACTGCGCCGCCGCCGTCGGCGTCGAGTGGAAAATTGAAACTCTCTCTCTTGTCTGTACAGCCGGCTTTAACGATCCGGCTTTCTTTCGCTTTGTATATACCGTAGTGGCGAAGGGGTATCGAGTAATTATATTTGGATAGTTTGAAAAGTTGGAGAGAGGAACATGGATACTCGCTTTTGTACAGCCTCGGAATGGGAGGCAAGGGTTTCGGCGACTTTCGGCATTGATGTAATTGACGAGCTTGGGTCATTCTCGATTTTCGATCGAAAAATCAGTGCAGCGACAAAAGCAGCGATTTCTCGCCGGACACACGCAGATATCCCTCGAATATCGTCAAGGGATATTCACCGAAAATCCAGCCGGCAATTAAGAGTCTCTCGCTCTCTTCCTTTAGCTCGTCCAACACTTCGCGCGACGGTTGAAATAAAAAGAAAAGTCCGATCGAATTAAAAACTTGCACGGGGGTTCGCTCGGCACCCCGGTAAGTAGTTTCTCGTCGTCTTTTGTCTCGAGGAGAAATGCAACGGCGTTACTCAGCGTCGACGGACAGCCAAGTTGGATTCTTCCGGAGTGGAGAGAAGCGAACGTGACGGCTGTTTTTCTTCGGGGGGCGATGTACAGCGAGAGTTTGCGGCTCTCCGCGGTGAGGATTGCGTTTCTCAAGGCTCACCCCCCGGATATATATATGAAATGTCGGCGTTTTGTTGCTCGCCTCTCTCGCGGCTTTGCCTCTGATGGATAACGTCGTGGTGCTTTCTCTCGTGTACGCTCCTCTTTTTTTTTTATCATCGCGCGTGTATACAGGCTTGAGTTTTAATTGAACTGAAGTGGGGGTCGAGAATCGCAAATGTCCGAGGGGATCGTTAATCAAAGCTCGATGGTACTGTAGATGGTCCACCTGCATTTTTTAAACAATATCCAGTGAGGAAACGGAGGAAAAAGTGCGGGGCATTTCAAATGGAATGCAAGCAGCCGGTATAACGTAAACGAGAAGTGTGTGAGTGTGTGTGGAGCCAGGCGCAACTTTCTACATTCATTCCTAATTTGTCGGCTGGTTTACGGCCTTTGTTTCGCACCGGCCGCTCTAATAATTCTCTCTCCGAGAAAGCGAAAAAAAAGAAGAAGAGGGACCGAGGGGTAGGCGGGGGTTAAACTAACGCGCAGAGGTACTACGTGGTGGGCGTAGGGCAAATTGCAAAAGTTGGCGAGTTGCGCGTTTGATTTCACGCTCTCGCGGCGTTTTCGGGACTTTCCCAGCTTCCCCGAGTGTACATGCTGATGCGGTGTGGCTCTATTGCCCCCCCCCTCTCTCTCTCTTTCTCACTAGCGGCGTAAAAGCTTTGCCGCGTAAATATTCATATGCTTAAATAATTTTTTCTCGGGGGAAAAAAAGCGAGCGGTAGGAACTTACTATGATGATGATCAGGTGGTTTTAAAGGGATGTGGTGAGAGGTTTTTGAGGAGAGATAATTGATTTTCCGGGAAAAGTGGTAGGGCTGTTAATTTGGTTTACCACGTTGTTATAAGGTGTCTGCGGCACGGGAACGAGGTGGTGGAGATGTTACGGCAACGCTGAGGAACAAAGGAAACTTTTCTGGCGCGTTTTGTGTCGAGCAAGGGCTTTTATCTTGCTCGAGTAATTGTGAACGATCCATTGTTAGCTCTTGCTGAGAGAGAGAGAGTGAGAGAGCACTGCCACTGCTGGCTCTGTATGTACACTTCTGCGGAGCTAAGCGCTTTTACTTTTCGGCACAGTCGGATCGTAATAATATTTTCAATTTTCCGCGATCGTTTAATGTAAATCGAGCGATTTTTTTTGGAAAATTGAGGTATAGGGTCGAACGAAATTTAGACTCCACGTCTCCAGAGGAGCAACAACTACGGGAAAGCGTAACAAGAATTTTCAATCTCGACTTTAGCATGCCCAACGACTATGGTAACGTGTAAATTCAGGCTGAGTTGGCAAACGGGATTCCGGCTTTGGAAAATCCATATTCATAACCAAAGACCATAGCTATATAGGGAAAAGAAAAACCACAGCTTCGCGCCGAAGAGAGAGAGACAGAGGGAGAAAAAGAGAAGGGATGGAAATCGGAGTATTAAATTTGCAGGCCGACTCGGTCGGAACCTCGCGCCGTTGGGGATTTAAGAGATCTTGTTTGCGCATGAATCATAACCTCACTTCCACGAAAATCCCACCCTCTCGCCGAGTCAGTGAAGCTCTTCGTTGCGCTTCGACGATTGTAAATTTCATCCAAAGCTCTTGTTAGCTCTTTCGCGTCTCTGTTCTTGAAAAGTCACTTTCCGCTTCTGGACACGACAGAAGCTTGACTAGCTTTTAAAATCCTCTACCCCCCACCACCACCACCGCATTTGAACCCAGTTTACTCCTCTCGCTATTCGCTACCGATATACCCCCTTCGATTTTCCTCTCACGCCTGCTCGCGAACGTAAAAACTCGTTGGAACTACCCTCATCACGAGGGTATTTTCTTCGAAATTCCGCGATTCAGTCGCCCAAGCCTTAGGGTAGGGGGATGTGTGCAAGTCTCCGGTCGTTGAATTTCATTCGGCAGACGTGCGCGAACGCAGATGCCAGCGCGCCCCGGCGGAAGCTGATAAGAGAAAGACCTTGATCCACATCTAGCCTTACATTCTGCGAAATTTCTCTGCATCCCACGCGCGAAGAATAAGGAATTCGCCGAAAAGCTTGGGAAATGCTTTCTCTTGGCCGCCCTTCTCCAGCGTTACTTCGACTCCTAACCTCTTCAACTCGTGCACGCTCGGTAAAGTAGATTGTGTGTGCGTAACATTTCTCCCCCGCCGGGTAAACTACATTCCGCAATGTTCACGCAGTCCTGATTTCACTCTTTCTCTCTCTCTCTCTGAGAAGAAAACGCGTACAACCTTCCGCTCAAGAACACCTGCTCGGTCAACCGCGGAATTTTGTAAAGTAACAAGGGAGGACTTTTGGAGGGTGGATGGGGTTTCAGAGAGAGAGTCCGAGGCGCGCGCGCGCTCTCTGAAACCATAAACACTCACTGCACTCGGGCGCGTATCCAAGAGCATTTTCCTCGCGGGAAAACTCGTTTCCGCGACGGCGCGTCTTTGTGTGCTCTTCCTTTTTTCATTTTTTCACAGTTTTCTTTTTTAAGCTTGCCCAACCTTCCACTCCCCCACCCACCTCGCCTGGTGCGGATTACCCTGCGCATGACGCTCGACTCTTTCTCTCTCTCTCTCTCGGCCAGCTTTACTCCATCCACTGGCCTCTTTCGTCGTTTGCCGCTATACACCCTTTGTCCCCCTCTCCCCGCGCGCTCTTTTCCTCTTCTGGCTCTTATTCGATATGAAATATGCGGAAACGCTTTGTCCTCTGTGTCCCGAGATTTTTATTTCACCTGGTCCTTTGTTGTTTTTCCTTTACTCTTTTCTTTTTTTTTTTTGCTCGTCCCTTTCTCGACACTATACGAGTCGCGCCTCGGGAGATGTTTTGCGCTCGACGGCTTCCATATCGCGAGAATTTCGTTCCGAGTGTCCCCGAATAATTTGTCTTGGCAAACGTTAAAAGCTTATGTTCCGCTTGGCTAATACACACAGCCAAGCATTTCGAAACTTTAGATCTGCCGTAGCAGCATAGAACAATATGCACACGATCCTTAGACATTGTTTTTCTCATCAAGGACTAGCAATAGCCTCGGGGGAGAAGAGAGAAAAAACCAAGGGGTACAAGCCGAAAGGGTAGGTCGCGCGGAAACAAAACACACGAGTATAGCTCGAGGCCAAGTGGCCCTTTTGAAAGATGCACGTGTTGCATAGTCCCCATCGGTGCGCAAGTGCCAGCTTGAAGACGAAAAGTCAGTCATATATCCCATCGTCCTACGCCCTCTGGCTTCTTTCGTTTTAATTGCCAAGTTTCATGGACCCTCGAACCTATGGAGTCAACGATCATGTTACAAGTGTGTACTCGACTTGTGAACTCCGAGAAGGATAAGCCCGAGGTGGGGGCTACGTTAAATTGGAATTTTCCTTATTCTACGAAGGACATAGTTTGCTACTTTTTTTATCTTTGGACATTTAAGAAGATCCTTTGAAACGAGTTACGGCGATTACTGTTTCAAATGAATTTCAATCTCGTTCGCGCCTTGCGAATTGATTAGAGTTCGAGAATCGTCGGGGGGCAAAGTTTGACGTGTAATCCCGAAAGACAGACATTCCAAGTTCGTGACTCTCTCTCACTCTCTCTCTCGGAATTCCTAGACTCGCTGTTGTAACTTACGTCGAGATTTCCATCGATTACCAACTGCGCCGATCCGAATTCGTTCCTTATATTCGAGATTTTTTCCCCCATTTATTCGCATGGCGAAATAAAGAGCAAAACGCGTTTGGGCATTAAAAGTATAATTTAATTAACGAAAAAGCGAAAGCTTAATAACGATGATTTACCGGCTGAGCCAGTAGAGGGGTGGGCTGAGCTTTTCGTCGAGCATTCCAATAATTAAAACTTTCATAAGGCCGGCGCGCGTCTGGTAAACTTCAACGGTCCGTATTCCGTTCCAACGGACCGATGAAATAACTCGAATAATTAAACGCTGCGCCGCGATTTTCAGTCCGGGGGGCCTTCATTTTACCTCGTTTCAATGGCAATTCATGGCGAAAAATCGGTACCCCCCTCCACCAACCGGATATCCTTTTCCCTCTGTCATTCATGTCTCCTGCGATTTTTATATACTCTCTTTTTTTTTCAATGGACACACTCGGATCGTTTCACTTTTTTTTCCCCGACTATTTTGTAAAATAATTTTTGTTTTTTTCCTCCTCCACCCCCTTTTTTATTTCATTGGAAAGCTGCCAATTCCTAGCTGCGCGGACGATGGAAAGAGCTAAAGCGAAAGGAAAAGGGAATAAAAACGTTTCCGAATGTCGCGATGCTTGGTTGATATGATGAAAAAAAGGCCTCCCTTTCTGCCTGCCCTCGCGCGTTCGATCATTTCGGTTAACCTGAAATTCACGTTTATTGTCTTGAATAAACATGATTTGTGTTAATTTTGAATATACATTTAAACGAGCTCGCCCCCGTATCTTTATCCCCGGTAATAAAATACGAATGTGCTTCTGACGCTCTATCTCCGCGGCGGGCTCTCTCTCTCTCTCTCTGTGTATAGCTCAATATTTTACAACGTGCGATCGTAAATTATTTTTCATAATTACTCGTTAAAGCCGCAGAACTACCGGCGGCGGCGTAATAATAAAAGATATATCGCATTAAATTTTCATCACGAATACAAAAACTCGTAATTCTTTTAATTACAAAGCCTCCTCGCCTATTTCCCCCACTCTCTAGCAATCCCACGAGTAAATGAATAATTGCTCTCGTAGCTTACCTCCGCGTTACTCTATATCTTTACGAAGCAGAAGACAATTTAGGAGCGCATATCAAAACGCGTTCTCGCGACGATATAAGCATTAGAGGGAGCTTAAGTCGACCATCGGCGAAATGCAATTAGAGCGGGCTCGGTCAAAGCTTCTGGCTCGCTTGACGAATTATCAACGGCCAGGGGGGGGGGGGCGCCGATTGAATTAGCATCGGACAAAGGATTAGATGCGCGCGATCAAGCCTCGGTAGGGGGGGCCTAATCAAAGGAGTTGCCGGACAACGTCGTAGTCCTTCCTCCTCCTCGCATAGCAGTCGCAATGCGGACACGCGCGCGCGTGCCACGGCGGCTCTATGGAATGGCCTAATCAGCGCCTCAGCTGTCCGGCTTGCTAATATGCCTTAGTCCCCGGAGAGATGTGTCGTTTTGGCTATTGTTTAAGGACCCGTAGCGAGGGTGTTGTTGTTTTTTCCCCAGTGGGAATTATCGCGCTATGGCAGGTATTCAGTAGGAAGTCAGTGTAGTCGGGAGCGAACGAGAAAAACCGCAGGGCTTTTTCTTTTTAATTTTTTTTTTTTCAACACAACAGCTGTAAAAGAGGTCTAGCTTGGGCTGGGGGGTCGGAGGGAAAAAAAAGACCACGACGATCCTCGAAACCAAGTACACTCTCGGCGATTAAAGCTCGGGACGAGGGCGAATTGCGCGCTCTCTCTCTCTCTTTCCGCGCGCGCGAGCGGCATCTGGGTCGAGGCGTCGCTAACTCCCGGTTATTAAAAAAGAGCCTGCTGCAGCCGTGTGTTGGACGAACACGCGCCTGCTGGGAACACGGGAGAGAGCAAAAACAAAAGGTAGAGGGAGGGAAAAAAAGAGAGACGGAGCGAGGGAGCAGCCGGTAATAATAACGACAAAAGAGGGTCCAAGAGGGGCGAGAGTTGCACGAGCTTCGGTCGTACGACAAATTGCGAGTTCTGCAGCCTCGCTCTCCCCCCCCCCCCGTCGCCCCTACTGGTCGTGCGAAATTGTTCAAGTGCGCGTAACTCCCCGGCCAACCTGGCTTGTAATTCGGACGGCCGAACGACGCCATTAGCTCGGCGCTGCGTCTGTCATCTACCCCCCCCCCCACCTCCTTTACCCTTGTGCACCTGTACTCGTGGTATTTTCTTGAGGTAGTATTAATCCATCTTTGCTGGATGCACTTGGTAAGCTTTTGAGATCCGAGGTTGATGATATCAACCTGAAATTACAAGGTTCACTAATTTTGCCAAATTTTTTAATATGCAACAAACAAATCGATCATCGCACGTCGTTAATTTAATCCACAGCGACTGTGTCCCTTTCATTCTCTACAATGCTTCATCATCACCTTTGCTCGTAGCCTTTGAAAAAAAAACACACACATCCCAATATCGCATCATCCGTCAAAACTTCTCCATATACCCTTTCCCGAACATTGCAATCAAAACTGCAGGAATCACCAGTCGAACATCTGGGTCGTTTGAAATCCAATCGACGCACCGAGCGCAAAATTCAATAAAAGATCAAGCCCTTTTTTCACCCCCCCTCCTCTCTACGCTCATCCTCCCGAGCATTTTCATTCGGAAAATTCTGGGAATCCGATTGGCCATGTGCCTCTTTCCTTTTTTTTTTCAGCCCCTATACCACGTTTTTTTTTCACCTTGCACCCAAGGCTTATACCGACGAGTTGAATAGAAGAGAGTCCCCCCCCAGGTCTGCTATTGGACGGGGGAGGATATTCGCCGAGGCGTGTCATGGCCCGCTGCTTATCGCCCGGAAGAGAAAAGCCTCGCTCGCGCGCGCGAAAGTTATAATTGAATATTTTATCTAAATGGCCGGCGCCGATGGGAGTTTAGCGCTTAATTCTTCCCGCCATCTCTCGCTCGCTCTTTTTCTCCTTTCAGCCTTTCTTTGCTTTTTTTCCATTTTTCACCTTTACCTTGCACACAGCCCTGCATTTTTCATACGTTCGGTATTCAGTTTGAAAAAAAATACGAGAGAGAGAGAGAACTTCGTCGCCTGGCGATTCATCTCCGCTGTGGGGGGGGGGGGGGGGGGGGGGGGGGGGGTGTGGGGAGGGGAGGCTTTGCATTTTCATAGGCAATTATTATCTTCCCAGCAGCTCTCCACTTTTCTCCCCCTTTTTTACATAATCTTCGATATAATACGCAACGCGGAAAATGCATTATTTTCCAAAGTAGCGACCGGGCTCTTTTTTAAAAGCCAAGATAGAGAGCGCTGGTACGGACGCTTAGCCCAGCCTCGGGCTAAATTAAAATATTCCGTTTGCCGGGAACAAACTCCCGACGAGCTTCTCTCGGACAGCCGCAAGCTCGCTCTCATACACATCGATCTCTCTCTCTCTCTCTCGAGCTTTTCTCCCTTCCCTTCATATAGAATAGAGCGCATTACTCGAGACTTGCACTATAACGCCCCTTTGTATAAGCTTTGAACCTCCCTCGATGGGACTGGAGACCGATAAATTCGTGTCTCTGGTCAAACCAACTGACAAATAATTCTCGAGATTACGCGTATACCCATGCCGAACAAACGAGTCACGCGGCAGGCTAAGATGACGCGATGGTATACAGGGGGGAAGGGGAGGTATCGAATGAGGATTTATGGGCTTCCGGAGAAACTTTTGCTTTCGGGGGGCTCTTTCTTTGCCTGGCGCCACGTCTTCTTTGCTGACTGGAGAGGGACGAGGATGATGACGGGGCGGCTTGTAGTGCGCGCCCGCGGAAAAGACGTAAGAGCGTCGTTCTTAGGCGTGAAAGTTGGACGATCTTTCTCCCTCTCGTAATGGATGGGCAGGGATTGACTCCGTCGACACGGCTTTGTGTTCTTATTTTTGTTTTGATAAATATTTCACGATCGTCGTGGCGCTGTGATTTTGGTTACAAAATTCAAAATATCCAATTCACCTTGCCGTATACCTAATCGTCTATGGCGTATACAACTTCCTTTTATCGATCGCCCAACCCACAAAAATTTCAGAAGCTCTCCGAAATAGGAGTAAGAAAAAAAATTGAAAAATAAAACGAGCGAAGCCGAGGGGGCTCGATTAACAGATCGCCCTTAATGCAGCCCAATTAATTACCCCTAAACTTTCCACATGTGGATGGGGAAAGAGAGGGACGACTCACACACAGACGTCCGGTCCGAAAAATCGATAGCCGCCGTCGGAGAAGCCCCGCGCAGTATACCCCGCTGCATCTTCATTAAAGGACACGTCGTCCCTACGCTAGCCTCTCCCCCTTCCTTATCCTCCCAAAGCATTGTCCGATGCACGTGGTGGTCGGACGTCTTGTTTAGCGACGACGTGCCTCCGTTGTTGGCTTATTAATAGGCTCCGGGGCCGCAGGGTTATTGGCGCCCTGGACAAACGGATTACTCCGGGGGCTTTGACGGCTATCGAATGGATGTATATTGGTAGGCTGCGGAGGAGAGAGACGGTCCTAACGTTGCTCTCCTCTCTCGCGCATATCGACTTCTCTCCGCCTCTATAGCTTTTATGCCTGCGGAGAGGATCGATATGTGGACTGCCTATACCATGCGTTACGTTTTACCGCCCGCGATAAGCCCGGTATGGGGGGAGTATTCCTCTTTCGTTACGCCACTCGCTATCTTCCGATTATACGCCGTCTCGGGCGCGTAAACGCCGGGTCGTCCTTTCCACGCTCTCGTCAATTACATACCCTTTTTCTCTCTATACTATTCTCCGCGTCAAATCTCGTACGGATTCATCCCCGATTAACAGCTGAGCGGTTAATTCCCCGTATACATACGGCAGTTCCCAATATCCAACCCGTTTTCCAACCGAACACCTCACCAGCTCTCCCAGAGTCGTATAAGAAGAAACGAGAAGGCTTCAGTTACTACCCACACACACACACACACAAGGGAGGCAAAGGCCGAGGAGACGCGCGCGTGCCTCGCAAATGGGAAATCGATTTTCCGTCCCGGAGGCTGCTGCCGTCATTTAGAGAGCCTCCCCCGAGCACTTGCGCGCCCGCGCGAGAGGGGATTAGATTAAGACACCGGGCGCTCGCTGGACTGGTCCCCAGAGGAGGGGAGAATTTCGCGTGACGAGATGCCGTTTTCCCTATGCTGCGTGTGCCAAGTCGATTTCCACGATTTTCGGTATTTTGTTACCAAGGCCTCTCTAATGCGAGTGTAAACTCCGCGCAGTTTGTACTATACCCCCCCCCCCTTCAGGTTCAAAGGCCGGATAATAGCTCGCTCCGCGGTAATCAGCCGTAATGTTGGCTCCTGGCCTCGCGCGTTTCCTTAATAGATAGACCAATATAGCCGAGGAGGAAACGCTCGTCTGAGTTACGAGCTCGAAATTTTTTCCTAATGCCGCTTTAGTCACGCGCGCCTTTAGTTATGCCTTTTCATTTTTTTTTATTCGACGAAATTTCTATACCGCTTATACGCATTTAATTAAGCCCCCCGTTCGCCGCAGCGTCGTTATAACACACCGCGCAGACACACCGTGTGTCCCCTTTGTTTACCAGCCCCGTACGTACCACCTGAGAATTGCCCTTAATAAACTCGACGTGTCATCTCACTCTCTCTCTCTGTTTTCGGTACCGGCGCATAAATCTTTTTCCACCAAAACACGGCAGCCATGCTCCCCCCCCCCCTCGTCCTGCTAGACAAAGCGTCATCCCCCTATATACTCCTTCAACGTCGTTTCCTCTCTCCTGCAAGCTGTGTGTCTAGTAGTTCAGCAGCCAGAGAGAGAACCGCTTTACCCTGCTGCGGTTAATTAACGTTATGACATCCGTCGGGTTTTGCTTTGAATTAAAAAGAGAGAGAATGAAAAATATAAAATAAAAATATAACGGCTCGATTATAACGACGCGAAATTAGTATACGAAAATAGCATACGCGCGCGGCTTTTCCAGCAATGCTGGGGTTTATGGAGATTAGAATAACGAGTTCCGGGGGATCGGGGTATGCAGTTCGATGAGCCGCTAGAATTTCGGCAGAGGTGCGGACTTTCGGACGCAACAGTCTCTCTCTCTCCCCACGGTCCACTAATGCAGTTTCTCTTGCTTTCTCTCTCCGGCCTCTTTTATTTTCGCGCGAAAATTAACGGAGCAGCGCCGGAGAGAGAAGTGGATTTTCAAAGTAATTACGCCGAGGAGGGGCGGAAAATTGTTGTTGTCTTCTTGGGGGTGGATGTTACAGGGGCGCTGAGAATTGAAAACAAAAATTAACCTGATTTCGGATCACAGAGCAGTCGTCGTCGCGAAACGTTTTACACTTACTGCTGAAGTCCATTAAAGTCGTTATTCGCGTAATTATTCAAGTTGGGGGTAGGGGATAGAGGAGGGGTTAAGGATGTTTTAGCGCGCGTAATTTACGTTTTAATGCCACATAATCGGATAGTCCCGCAGAAGGGGGGAGGGGGCGCGGGGGGAGTTTTGAAAGAAAAATCGACGCTCTCGCTCTATGCGTGTTATATATTTGCTATTATGCTCGAAGCTATATAACGTTATACGTACAGCGGAGAAAGAGAGACCTTGAACTATCAAAACTTTCCGTCGGTATTTCAGATTATGGTGATGAGAGGAGCGAATACTCGGACACGTTGATCGGCTCTCTCTCTCTCTCTCTCTTTGTTGTTTGGTCCTGGCGAAATTCGTTAAACTCTCGCGAGCAACTTAATTAATCCCCGGCGTCGTTGCCCATTAGCCTGATTGGCAACAAATATTCCAAAATTTCCTCGCTATTTTTCGTTTAATAATTTACCATCATCGTTATCACCTCGATCTCTTTAAAAAAAGAAAAAAAAAGAAATCTCGGAACCGCAGAATCTTATACACCGCAAAAAGGATAGCAGAGAGAGAGAGAGAGAGAGAGAGAAAAAAGGAAAATAAATCAAAAACCAGACAAATTCACCGCAACTCGTGCGGGTAAATGAAAGAAAATAAAAAAAAAACTCAGCTGTCTCGGCTGTTAATTCCAGCGGTCCCCATCAGTCAGAGCGAGCTTAATCCCGCGCAATAAACTAATCCTAAGGCCCCGTAGAGGCGAAGCCTGGGAGCTTATATAAATTTGCAGCGGCGCGTCGTAGCAACGCGTGAAATTTCAAGAATTTCGACTGCGTATAGTCCAAAGCTCTCGTCGTCCCTCGAGGGAGGCCGTTACGCTGCTATATATATATACGTGTGTGTCTCCGTGTGCGCGTGGCAAAGAGGCAATTCGCAGTGTCGAGGGGTTCTCTTCTCTCCACCACCGTTAGCTTGTTCGACTTTACGATCGGCGCGCTCCAGACGTTGGGAGTTTCTTATTCTCCGCCGAGGCTTTGTTCTGCGGCCCGGGCTGAGGAGTTTTTCCTTTTGGAACTGCTCTTTTTCTTTGCGGGGCTTGTTTGAATTCGCTCCAAGAGGAGGAGGAGGAAGAACTTGGTCGATTATTTTCTTGTTCCTTCATAATTACACTTCAATTTACAACAACTCCATGTAACATGCAACGCAACAAACAGCGATTAATAAATCACGCGGTATCCAAAGATCGGAAGCCACACGCGCTTAAAGTACACAAGCGCTCGCAGCAGCTCCAAGAGGGGCCCGCATAAATAATGCCAAGGCCTTATCCAGAATTCAAAATAATCCGCTACAGTAAGCTCGCAAGCCAAGCGGGAGTCACCTTTTACACGCCACTCTCTCCCGGCATTTCTCCAGCCTCTCTCTCTCCATGGAATTTTCGCAGTCGAGCCTACGGATCGATGTAGCTGCGGGAGGTCGGCTGCTCCTTCCCCTTTACGCTTTTCCCCTCTTATACCAGCCGCGCGCGTACATCGTTAATTTGGCCGTGTCTGCGGCATCGGAATATCAGGCTAGTCTCTCGCTCTCTCTTGCTCCTGCCTAAGCCACGCACCTTCCGTTTTATGGCGCTCCTCCGGCGAAATGAGCGCCGGAAGCTCGTGCAAGCTCGTTCCTAAACCTCTTGCCAGCCTGAGGAGTCTGGAGGCTCTTTTTGTCAGGCTCGAGAAACTAGCGTTATTATAGTTTTTTTGTTGGTTTTATCAATTAATGATAATTGCGTTGGTAGAATGTTTATCAAAAGATTAACTTATTAAATTTACCAGTTTGACATTCGTTTTAACCTGCATCATTTTATAAATTCATCGAGCACTTTACCGAAACATCAAAATTTCCACTCGAAAACATTAGTAAAACGCAAAACATCTCCCCTAAAAACTTTCACCCCCCGCAAGCTCGCAAGCTCCGCGTGTAGCAGCCTCCCCTTCGCTAAGCAAACACGTCAACTCTATAGCGAATCGTTTGCAAAAACCACGAGAAGCTAGTCTAAATTAACTCGTTTCCCCCCACACACGCCCCTAGTGATACATGCACGTGGGGGCGTGTTTGCTTAGCGGCGACTTTATGTTCGCCTCGCCTGTTTGACGCGAAAAGTCGCGGTACCAGTTCATCGGGTTGATTTTGAGGTAGTTCGAACATTCGGGAACTCTTTACTTTTCTGGAAATTCAATTGATTTTGAGTTTTAACCAAAGCCTGCCAGTTTAGTTTTCCGTTTGTCATGTCTGTTATTGCTATGGTTGAAAAAAAATGTCCAGCTTATCTTCTCATTTCGCATCGATTCCCGAGCTTATTTTTTGTCTCGACTTTATTACTTGGCCTCGATATCATTCGATATTCAATCCAGCGTTATCCCATCCGATATTAACTCTGATGTAATTCCAATCTTTGACCTCGACGTAAGAGCTTTAACGACTCGCCGCGCAATACTTCAAGCCCGAGTACATCAAGTCGTAAACGATAGAACAAGCAGAAGGGAAGATAGGCAGTGTAAGCATCCGAAACTGATTCACGGGTTTTATGGGAAAGGCTTTCATCGAGACGTTACAGACATATAGAGCAATGACAGAAGCGTCGACCAGCCGAGCGTCAAAGCCCGGCAATCTTGGCAGCCGGATAGCGCGGCTCGTTGCGTCAAAGGAATTAAGTAACGGCCAGTCGGGCAAATCTTCGGGAGTGGACGGGGCTCCGGTCGAGCTGAAAGGAACGCGCTCTAGGAGTGTCTAGGAGGCAATTATCAAGGAGTTGGCCTTTGATGCGGGGGTGAACGGAGAGAGGGAAGATGTTGTGCGGACGAGTGAAGCTCGAGAATGGAAGCTTGATTCGCTTTGCGGAAAGGGGCTCTCTGTGTGTTTCCGAGATTTTGTGTTTTTTTTCCTCGCTTCTTTTTTTTTGGGGGGGAGTATGGAGTTTAGGGAAAGTTGGAAGTTTGCTACCAGTAAATGTTTGAGGGGAGATGACAGGGGCCGAGTTGTTTTATCGTTGCAAGTCTGGGAATTTGATTTATGCTGTTTCGTTGGGCAAACGCGCTTCTCGTCGCTGGGCAAACTTTTACCCGAGCGTTATACTCGCTTGATAGCTCCATTATTCGATATTGCGGCGTAAATGTAAAATGTGGTAAATTCATTTTTAAACGCCCGCCCGCGCGCGCCTTGTTTCTTCATCGACGCTAAAGCGGATTTTACCAAGATGATTACGCGCCCGTCGTTCTACCACTTTTCATTCTTACTTGTCTCTCTCTCGCTTTTTTTTTCCTTTGCTTCGGTCCAACCAAATTGTATTCTCATTTCGTTGGTCAAACTTACGAGTCTTGGAGGGGGATAAGGGTGGGAGGGTATGGTTTATAATATTCGCTCAAAATGTAAATCAGCGCGCGCAGCCGAATTCTTCAACATCCGCGCGAGAAATACGCGTGTTTGGTTTGGCGCGCGCGCGCGCAAGGCAAAACGTCATTTGCATAAATAGAGTTTGCCCCGAATTTCGCCTGTACCCTTTCTCACCTCTCCATGTTTCGGTGGCAAATATATATCTACGAGCGAGAAAAATAGTTGTTTGGAAAAATCGTTTTTCAATACCCTCACTCCCCCCCCCCTCTCTCTCTCTCTCTTGATATTAAGCAAAAACGTCGTTTTCCTATTTCATATTCATAGACGCTACGTCGAACGGAAAAGGAGAAAAAAAGCGCCAAAGCAAACTGCCACGACGACGGAAGAGCGTATAGCGTCGGGAGTCGGTCGCCTACATAAATTTTATTTACCCCCGCGCGTTTCCCTATACACAGGAGCCATCCACCTCGTGGACTCACATTTATCCTCACTCTCGTCACATTTATTACTCGTCCACCCTATACCCCATTTAATACAAAAATCCCCATCTATACAGTCCTCCACATAGCCATCCGTACATACAACAATAGAATCGGCAGGTGGTCAGTTGGTGCCCATACACGCTACATAAGCAAATGCCCCAGCTGCATCTCGACACGCGCGGGGCGCTAGGCATATACCAGGGTAGGGGGGGGGGCAAACAGCTACGCGGGTGGCGCTTTCCGCTTCCGCGGCCTGGACATCAGTATGCGCGACTATATGCCGGCGGTAGCCTACGACGACGGCGACGACACGCCACGGCCGATTTACCGTGCACGTGCGCTGCATCCTCCTCAACCTATACTCCTCCTTCTCGCTTCCTATATAAAGGCCTCGAGGACTCGAGTATCCCTTTGCTTGCGTTTTCTGACCAACGACCGGCACTATGACGGCTTGGCTTGATGAACTGACGTGCCTTGCCTGCCGGCGCGTGACTTATCAATTGTTCGAGAGGCTGAATATTGATTTGGTCGTTTAAATGTGTGTGTGTGTGTGTTCGAACAATAATTCGAGCGTTTTAATTTTAATCTCTTCAAATGCGTTTGTGTGTTTCAGCTGACTGTTGGTGAAGCAAGTCACCGATGACGCAGTGGACATGAATTGGTCGTCCAGATGGTCGCCGCTGCGGGTCTTGATTTTCATTCTCCTGAAATGTGGTAAATAAACACAATGATCGTCAATGTTTCTGCTCTTTTAACGGTTTATTCGTCAATCTCGCTTGTGTTAATATTATGAGCTCGGAGCCGAGTTTATTCAAAATCCAATACGCCAACCTCGCGAGTCTCCGGGGAATTTTCAGCATCGACAGTCGACGACGCGCCTACTACCATATATTCGAGGTACATGACATTAACGTCAGTCTCGCTGCACTAATGAGACGTCGTGTTTTCCCCGCGACTCATCGCTCAAGCTTTTCCAACGTCGCGATAAAGCTTTGCTTATAATAAAGCAAAAAAAAGCTCTTGCAGCTATTGATACAGCTGCATCAGGTGTGTGCGTCAAGTTAATAAGTTGCGCGAGCCTGAAAAAATGTCGGCCCTTAACAACTTCAACCCAACGCCGTCGCTCTTGGTCGCATTCCTTTGCTCCTCTCGGTGATACGAAGACCGTATAAACTCGCTTGGTCGCCAAGCCGCGCTGAATTACGAGAGCGTTATAGGGCCGAGAGGCATTCGCTCGTTATGTTCCAGCTAAACCGTTATAGAGCAGAGAGGAATAGTAGCAATTGCAGCGGAGAGAAAGAACTAGAAAAATAATCGGAGCGTGTATAGAGAAAAAAAAAGCTCGGCCCATCGATTAACCGCTTATAGGGATATCGTCATTACAAGCTCGCTCCAAATTTATCATGCCAAACAGAAACATTTTTTTTTTGTTTCCGGGATCAAAAAATAGAGCCGGTGTATGGATTTGCTTTTGATGAGGCGCACACGCACCAAAATATTCTGGAGCGTGAGTGTACCCTAACGCGGTGGCGGGTAATTTCGGAGCTTTATCCTTTATCCACCCTCCCCCCATAGGTCGGCCTGCTTTCATCGTTTGTTTGCCGCAATTCGCGCGCCTATCCTCCCCGACGCTGTTTCCAGCCTGTCAACATCGGTCGGAGGCATTTTGTTTGCCGGTCATTGAGAGCGAGTTCCCCATTGATTTCCGAAGATTACGTACACCGTGACGTTTGTCCCATTTTTTATTTTATTTTTCATTTCAATTGATATAATTCACGCGTATCGGTCCATTATTCCGAATTTTATTTTCGCTCTATGGCGTAAAATTGAGTTTCGCGGAGTTATACTCTCGCTCGTTATAGATATCCGTAGCGCGCTTTGTACACGGATTAGTATAAGGCGAGCAGCTGGAGCGTCGTCGAGCTAATAATCCCCGCAGGATAAACAAATTGCGCGTGTACACCGGCGCTGTGTATGGTAGCTCGCCGAGCTTCTTGCTCTGTTGTTGTCGCTGATTAAATGGACAAACGCAAGTTCGCCTCTCGGAGAGGCCAATCCTATCCTTATGGGATTATTTCGCCTTCTAAGGGAATTGCCGAGTCGTCAGCTGACCTGTCACATCGCGAGTTCTAAAAACGAAAACTTGGCGCTTTTTTTTGAATCCAAAAATTCCATTGGGATTAAATTCCCAAAGATATGGATAGCCATTTCGTAATCGATAGTCTTTGTAAAATGCAGGAAGAAGGAGAAAAAAGAATATCGTTGAGAAATAGACCAAGCTGGCGCTCGCTCTATATTCCAGTTTTAACCCGGGCAGCGTTCGTACGATGAACCGTATCACCAGGGCGAGGGGGTGGGGGAGAGAGAAGCGTCTGGATTACCAAACCGATAGCTATTGTTATTTTTATCCCCTTTGTCATTCATATTTATGCTCTATCGTCTGGGGCACCGAGAAAGCACTCGTATAACCGCACGAGCATCGCTGAAATCGAATTCGAAAGCTTTTGAAAATTAAGGAGCTTTTTTACACCCTTCAAAATTCGATTAAACGTCGCCGAAAAAGACAAGCTCGGCGCGAAGTTTCGCGAGGGCGTTTAAGTGCGTCGCTTCCCTTTATAGCAGAGCTTCCCATTGTCCGGTTGTCTCGAGACGATGAGAAGTCGTGGAATGGAAGCGACGCCGTCTGGGTATAACGGAAAACTGACTGGTACAAAGGCGAAGACGACGTTTTTGTCTTGGAGACCCTCGTTATACGCGGCTTTCTTGTAAGAGACACTGCTCTCTCCATATAGACTACTTTCTGCATTTGGGATTTTAGTTGTTTATCCTTGGGGGAAATAATTGTTTTGACTTTGTGGGGGAGAAATGGATTTTGTTAACAATTTCTAGGGTCCCGATGCGGAGGAAAAGCGAGCGAGCATGAGAAATAGTATTTTCTTGTCTTTTATGTATATGTTGTCTTTTTTTTTATCGTTTTATGGAGCTTGAAATGGTTATAAAGAGGGAATTCCGAGAGTCGGAATTTTCTCGTCTCTTCTCTCTATGTATGAAAAATCGTTACTTCTTTACGCGGCAAGAAAAAGAGAGAGAGAGAGTAATGAAATTCTCCGATACTCGAAGGTGCTTTCTCAGCTTTTCCAACAAATTTACTTTCACACCAGCTCGCCCAGAGCTTTTCTTGATCTACTCCCTCCCAGAAAGCTCAATTTTCATTTTTCTCCCTCGATTATTTTCTAATTTAACTTACCACCCGTGTTTCTCCCTCATAACACATCTCATCTCCCTCTTTCTCTCTTTCGGTTAAAAAAAAGAGGCTAACCTCCAGAAAAATTCTTGGCGTCAAATAAAATGTCGTTGGCGAAAAATTTCTTATTTCTTATTTTTTTTTTTCATCGTCACTAAACCATTACCTCTCCTCGAGAGAGCGAGGAAGTCGCATTTTGACACAGATTTCACGCCCAAAGCGCTCTCGGGGCACAAACAACGCGCCTGCAAAATTGTTGATAGCGTCGCGAAGCATGAAAAGTCGAGGGGGGGTTAAGAAAAGAGCGACGAAAAATAAAGGAGCGCAAAAATGTGTATATCTATATACGGAGATGGAGAGAGAAACGAGAGTTGGAAATCCAAGCGAAACTGGACGGAGTCTTAACGTCAGCAAGCTTCTTCTCTCAAAAAAGAGAATTCCGCCCGAGGCCGGCTGACTCTAATTTTCCGCCTTGGCCCATTTCTTTCGCTCTCCTTTTTTTTCCTCCACCCGCACACACGAGCCCTCTCCCTTTTTTTTCTTCTTACTCCTCCTCCATTGGCTACTTCGTCCGGACGCTCTGGTTCTTTCATATATAGGCAAACTATATATCGCCCGCACATAGCCTCGCGGAATCAAAGTTTCTTCCCTAATTGGACGCGCCGAGTTTTATTGTACGAGCTCGAGTCTCTTTTTTCCTGTCTCTGGTGTCGCAATTCTTTTAATTTATTCCTTAGAAAAAAAAAAAAAATTTCTATGTGCATATCTAAGGCGCGCAAACTTTTTACCCTCTGCCCAAGAGAAAGAGAGAGAAAAATATCTCTGGCAGGTATATAAGAGAAGAGGAGGAACTTTTCTCATTTTAATTATATTCGGTGTGTTCCTTTATAAAATCGCGCTGTCTTATTACGCCTTAACAAGTAAATACCAAGTGTCATCGTCGTCTTTTTCTTTTCGCCTCTTTCTCTCTCGGCAATCCGTGAAACATTTCAAACATTCGTAATTATCCAGAGCTTCCCCGTCGAATAAGAAAAGAAAAATCAAGTTACCGATAATGAAAAGAAAAATTCGCAGCCGATTAGAGATCGTCATCGCGGCTAAAGAGAAGAGTAGTCTCTAGCTAGACAATGCGTCGCGAGAGGAGCAAAGTGGCACACGTACACACGTCTATTGTAAGCTCGAGGGTCGAACGAGTGAAAGACCCTCGCGTAGTGAGCAAGCTCTCTCCTCTCTCTCTCTCCGTTAACTGATAAGCTCGTTCTTCCCAAGCTTTTCTAGAATAAAGCTCCGTTTTATTTTCCCCCGTAATCCTATAATTATCGATCAAACCGTTAGCTTAATCCGTTGGCGCTTTGGTAAATAAAGCCTATTATTTTTCACGCGGCGATCTTCACGTGAGTGGAGGGACCTACTTCATCGGCACTTCGGCGAACTCGAGCGCGAGTTTAATATTGGGCTCACGGGGGTAAAATGCGAATGCTTAAATAAGCACCGATTAACCCCCCCCCCCTTTTGCCCCCTGTATCGAGTGTCATCGACTGCCCGAAAGTTCGATTGGCTTCGTTATGTTGGCTTTCGACGGATAGATTGCTCTCTTGCTTTTTAATCTTTTATCCTCGATTCATCGGTAAATATTTTTACGTCGAGAGAGAGAGAGAGAGAGAGAGAGAGAGAGAGAGAGAGAGAGAGCTTTGTTTTTCGACTTGTTACGCTATCGGTTTGATTGAAAAATACGATACATATAGATAACGGATTGGCGCGGCTGGCACGTCGAGCGTTATTAATCGAATTAATCGCGCGTTAGGGGATTGAATACGCGTTATAAAGTAGGCGTGTATAGCGCTTATGTATATATCCAGCGCGCGCAATCGGTTTAATTAAACTCGATTCTTTTTCGAATCGAATCAAATATAAATTAAGACAGGAGACGATATCGCGCTTGAAACTATAAAGGAAACTCTAACTCGACTTTTTTTTCTCCGGTCTCGGCCACTCGGCCCGCGCGAATATTCCTTCTCCGGAGAAATTCAAACTGTTGCACAAAAGAGGGGGGGGGGGTGGGGGGAGGTTGAACCACTTTGCCGCCAATCGATATCGAGCATCGGAATTTCATTTTGCGAATTCGTGACTGCCGATCGATCGATACGAAATACGTTACGAGAGAGAGAGAGAGAGTGCTCCTCGCGCGCTCCGGCCCTGTTTGCTTTGCTTTCGAAAAACAATTTATATTTCTTTTGCCTCGTTATACGCTCTTTTCATCCGTGCAGTCGCGCTCTTCTTCTCTCCCTCCCTCTCTTTAATGTTGCTTTTTCATTCTCGACTCGGGTAGAATAAAATTATTGTCGTACCGTTGGAAAAGCGAAAACTATAACATTTTGCTTTATCATTTTTCCTTCTCTCTCTCTCTCGCTTTAACTAAGCCGTAGCTTTGCAGAGGGCGGCAAGTAACTGCCAGACGTAAGATACAACTCCCTGGCGCGTAGTCGGCAATCTGCCACCGGTAGAGACAACTAAATCCGTAAACAGGAGACGCACACGTAATATGAAAAAGAGAGAGAGAGAGAGAGAGAGAGAGATGGAGGGAAAGCTCGTTGTCTGGAGCGTGTATGTATAAGGCATAGAGCAGCTTGGAATTCATTAGTCTGAGCCGAGGGAACAGCAGGTCACAATAAAGCGGAAGGGCCCTCCGCACGAAAATTCCCAGTAGCTCAGAGAGAGAGAGAGAGAGAGAAAACGGGGCTCTCCTTCTCTCTCTCTCTCTCGAATATATCGCTTCTGGGTTGACGCAGAGGTGATACGGACCAACGACGGCTTCATATCCCCACGTCGTCTATCCTTCAGCCCAGCTTGTAAGTTTGTGTGCGCGCCGCCCTTTGTTCGGCAAATCGAAAAAGCTCGATAGCGCGCGATTTCGCCTGTAATTGCCGTGTAATATCCGACGCTTAGACACGCTTGCTAATCGCACCCCAGCGTGGTTTCGTCACTTCTTTTTCATCAACTTCGAGCTTTAACCTACGCTTTTGAGAATGCCACCCTCTCTCTCTTGAATCTCACGCGAGTTGGAAGTGCGATTAAGCCGAATATGAGCTGTGTGATTGCCTTCATTCTCAGCTGCGAAAGTTTTGCTAATACGTGATAAAATTTTAATACCCAAGAGCTCTACACTCGTGCGTGTACAATAGGTACTCGCATGCGTCAGCCCCTTCTAAGATATTTTAAAAGCTATACGTAATCGATGTAGAAAAAAAACAGCTCAATCATCAAATTACGCATTTTGGAACGAGGAACCCGTTAGCGTATGATAAAAGGCTCTCGCGACGAAATCTCGAGACGCCCTAAAGTGTCACTCGAGATTTTTTTCCTTCACCCCCATCGTGAGAGGAGGATACCGATTCTTCGCTACCCTCGATTAATGATCGAGGCTGCGTATAGCGCTGGGGTGAAAACTTTTCCCGTTAGACCGGCGAGACCGAGCTTTCGCTAAGGAACAAGCTTTTTTCTCTCTCCATAAAAAACGAGGAAAGTTTGCGAGATTAATTGATTCCTATCAGTGATTGTTACAGCTTTTTTTCCTTATATAAAAAACCAAAAAAATTCCCGTATACGTAGGGACAAGGACACTTAGCGGGCGTCTGAGAAATTTCTGACGAAAGCTTCCGTAATCGTGGACGGGGATCAGCGATGATAATCGCATCAGTGGCAATTAGCGGCAGCTTTTAATCATCTTACTCGCGCACGTAGGCGTACACGGAGAACGTGCCTGCACAAGCATCACACGGGGCGGATCCATCAATTTTCATCGCGGCAAAAATGACGAGGAGGGCTCTCTCGCGTTATCCATCACGAACGCGCAAACGCGAAGTGTGCCATCTCTCTCTCTCTCTCTCTTCCTACACTGCGGCCAATTTGATTTATTAGGAGTCCCCCTCACACTGCTCTTTCCACGGAGATTTTCAGCCGAGACGCGTGAAGATTAATGCAGCTGCGAATCGCGTGGAAATGGAACATCAGTGGAATACACATTGCTCGATGGACCGCGAGCTTTTTTTTGGAAAAGTCAGTCGTTCCCTCTCGCGGAATTCCAACAGATTTAAATCTCTGATTTTTCTTCTTTCTTCATCACAAAATCCGATACTTCGAAGGGGCTAAGGAAAAGAGCCTGGGAATCCCGACAATTAACCGTACGAGAGTCACGTATTTTTTTTTTTTTTTTGTCCAAACTTGCTAATCCGCGAGGCGAGGCTTAGCCTCAGTCTCTTTCGAACAAAACGCTGACCACGACTGGAGAACCTGATGGGTCGGGGGTAAGGGTCGTTCGTTAACCCCTTTTCCCCGAGCATAATGGATCGTCGCTAGAGTCAGCGCAACGGATTAAGCATTTTTCCCCGCTGGAAGTGCGCGCTTCTTGCTTCGGCCCTCTCCCGGCCATTAGGCTAATGGAAAAACGCGTAATCCCGCGCGCGCTGCGAGCCCGCCGAAGACGCTAAAGCTCTTTTTACCTAGTTTTCAGGGGTTTTAATTGGACGCCGGATGATGAGGGGACCTCTGATCAAAGGAAAGCTGATTTCTTTTTTTTTTCTTTTTTTGTTCAGAGGAAGGGAGACAGTCGTGTGAGTTGCCAGGGAGATGGTGTATAGGTTAGGCCTTTCGTATAGAATCGAGAATTTGTTTTCTCTGGTTATGATTGTTGAGCTATTCGCGCGATATGATCACTTTCCGGGAATCGGGAGTTGCCGGAAACTCCGATCTCTCTGCTGCCTCGAGATGTGCTTCGCTCTCGGAAGGATAACATTTTGATGCGAGTAGTACAGCTCGGGCTTTAGTCAGACATTACAATTGCTTATTCAAGACGAACGCGAGGGTTGGTGCTAATTAAGTTCTTGGCTAGTTTACGAGCATTAAATTTTCCATCAATACGCCGCCGGCTGCCTATCTGACTTATTGAAAATCCAACCTCTCGAAGAGAAGAAGTTTTCTCTAATTGGCCAAGCTCTGGACAATTGCTAATCCAGCGCAACGCTGATTTATCCTCCTGTAATTAGCAGGGAAAGTAAAGAACAAGCCTCTCTTGTATCTTAAAATCGAGAAAAAAATGTGTGTATACGCGCGCCTGGGATGAAAGACGAATTAAAAAAGAAAGGAGGGGCGAGTGAGAGAACAGTGCGACACGGAAAGCCTTTTTGCCAAGTCTCTCGGGCCCCGGTGTCTAATTAAGATAGCGGCATAATTGAAAAGTTTTCCGGAGCAAGCGTGCGCGCCCGGCGAAAATCCGCTGCGAACAGAGATAACTATGCCCCCCTCACCGCCCTCCCCCCTTTCTCTTTTTAACCCATAGCCTTGGGCCTTTTTTACATTCGCCACTTGGATAAATCTCGATGGAGGGAGGTAAGGGTACATCGGTGATAAGGAGGAGAGAGGCCGAAGTCTCGAAACCATCTTCCGGCCGGCGCGCGCTACTTCTAAGCCTCTCTCTTTCTTTCTCTCCTCTCGAAATAATCTTTTATCGAGTAACAATCTTCTTACGAAGACTCTCTGGCAAATAGGACCCGAACAATAGTCACCAAAGAGAGAGAAATAAGGGGGGGGAGGGAAGAGTTGGCCGGTCGAGCGGAGCAGGAAAAGCACTTAGCGAACAAAATCTCTCGGCGCTCCTCTCTCTCGAATCAAACTTTAATGGCTTTTCGCAACCGCGTACAATACGTCCTTTCTCTTCCTGAATGCTACTGTGCCGCTGAGAAGGAGAGAGAGAGAGAGAGAGAGACCGGGGAGCCGAGACGACAAAGTCGAGGGGACACATACGGCTTTGGGCCTAAGGTGCATTGGCTAGAGCGCGCGCGTCCGTGTAATCCTCGCGGGCACAATGGACACGCGACTCTATTTCACGCTGGAACTTCCTTCCTTTTTTTTCCCTTCTTTTCGCGCGCTTCGTTTAACAACTCTCACATCGAACATTGTCGCGGTAAATAACTTGGATCGATGCATCCTTATCTATTTACGTATATCGAGTTTTGTTTTTCTGTTTATATTTAGAAAAACTAGTTTTCCAACCCTTCAACGACCGCTGTCAAGTAAATATTCGGAAGAAGAAAAGTCAGTTACCATCTTACACGCGTAGACTCTCTTACCCTCCGCACAGAGCGCGTGTACGCCAGACAAACAAGACAAACGAGAAACTTCGGTACGTGTCAAAAGACAGAGAGAGAGAGTCGAGGAGGGGGATGTACACTCGCGTACATTCTTCAACAGCTTGTCGTATGTACATCCAGCGAGCTTTCAGCGGCGTACTCCCGCCCGCAGGTGCATCCCCCTTTACTCTCTCCCTTTCCGCCGTCAAAGTAGGCGCGAAGTGCAAGCACGGCTGGCGATAAAAGCCATCGCTGGATAGCGCCAACTCTCTGTCTCTCCTCCTACTCTCTCTTTCTGTTCCCGTCGACTCTGACTAGCGTTTTGACGAGAATCCACGCGAGCTTGGTATATACATATTTCCCATGCTCCCCTTTTATTTTTCCGAGCTTTCGACAGACGCGCGTATAAAACTTGCGTACATGTCTCACGGTAAAGGGTCAATGTACCGGCTTTACCCGCGTGGCGTTTTTTATACAAGTTGTAGTTCTAAGATCGTTTGTAAAAAGAATAAATAAGTCAGCAAAACTCACTGTCCCGTTGATATACCCTCTAGTTCCAACAAGCCCCCGTCGCGTCGTATATCCGATCTCGCAAGCGATCGGCCAGCCAAACGAGAAGGCAAGTGGAAAATAGAGAAGCAGCTACAAAAGATCAGGTAGAATTACCGAATTACTTCGGCTGCTGAAAGAGCCTCGAGTACACCCCCCCCCCCCCCCCCCCCCCACCCCGAACCGCGCCCCCCCCCCCACACACACACACAGACAGACGGTGCACACTCGAAGAAGCCAATGTTTACTCGGAGATCGATATCCTTCGATTTATCCCCCTAGACTCTCTTTTCTCCCTCTTGCTCTCCTTCTCAAGAGAAGCGTATACACAGCGCGCCTTTATCCCTCTTACCCTTTATACGGAGCCGCGGAGAAACTCCGTTCGGCTCGAAAATTGAAAAGCTCCCCGATGCGGCCTATTAGCCGATCGCGCGATTTATTTCAATGTGCTCCCCCCTATCGCCAGTGTTATCTATACGCTCAGCGCGGCCGTTCCGAGATATATCTCTCGATGGCTCGCGCTATTGTGTCTGTATACTGTGGATATGTGGTTCCGGCTCGGTAAAAGAAAAGAGAAAAAAAACAGGTTTTGCAAGCTCTCTCTCTCTCGTTATACGGTTCCTTTAAGCAAGAATCTTTCCAGAATCGCAAAAGTTTATGCCCCCTTCATTAGAAAGTCCCTGCGCCAGCAGTGCAAACGCCAAGGCGCTTGGCCCAACGCTCGAAAACTTCATCGCTGAACTTTATAATTTCGTTTGAGAAATTCCCGCGAAGGGAGAGAGAGAAGTGGCGCTTGCAAGTGTACGCAACTTCCTCTCGCGCGAGAGAGCCACTTTCCATCCCTATACCCCCCTTTCCGCTTTTTTTTTTATACCGATTAAACTATTTCTCGATAAAGAAAAAAAAAGAGAGAGGGGGAGTGCTGAGGGGGAGTGGAGAAGCGGTAATTCGATATCCGTAGCGCGAAATCGAATACGCATGCCTAATTGTGTTGAGAGGCAGGTATGAAGGAGGATAGAGTCACTTGTAGAGCTTCTCTCGATCTCACTTCGACGCTTAAACTCGTGTATAATGCGTGTATGTGGAGGAGGGGGGGGATACGCTTGAGTTTCTGGGATCGATTAGGCCGAGACGAGGGAAAAGCGGGCGCGCGCGCGCGTGCCTGCATTTTCCGGGAGCGATTTCGCTTTTACCCAGTTAACCCCTCCTTTTGGACGGCAGGGGGGAAGGCGACTCTGACGTGCTGCTTAACGAGTATTCGCCCGATTAGATTCCGCGCGGGAGGATTGAGTTTCTCTATGCTCCATTTAAGAGAAAATGTCGTTAGGCCGGATACCGGATGAATTTTCTTTTTTTTTTTATTTTTCAGTAAAGTAGAAGCTTTTTCGGTTACGAAAGCTTACGCGCGTGTATGTGTGTAAGGATGTTGCGTAGTGTTTGTTTATCCTTTTTTCTTTTTTTGGTGGGATGAATAATTTCGCGATGATTTTGATGGACCGTGGCAGGGAGTTTCGCGGTGGAAAATTGTCTGGGAAGTTTAAGCCTGCGAGAGAGAGAGAGAGAGAGAAAGAGAGCGAGGGGGTGGCTTTGGGATCTATGCTGCGGTGTAACGAGTTGTGTACTCTCTCTCTGCGTAAAGGATGGAGAAGTTGGAAAACGGAGTTTCCATTCCCCCCCCCCTCCTCGTGTGTTTCGCCCGGGAAAATAATGTCGGCGAGTTTTTAGACTCGACGGCAAAGTCATTCGGAAGTAAATAAAGGCTTGCGACGTTCTGGAGGTGGGGGGTATGGGGGTAGGTTGAACTGATAAATTATTCATCGGTTTCTTGTACTTGCCAGGACGAATGACTGTTGGTTTACGCGAAAAGAGAGAGAGAGAGAGAGAGGGGTTTGCTCGGAAGACAAATTGTTGCGGATTCCGAATAAAAAGTATACACAAACGTCGGTGGAGAAAAAAAGAAAATGATAATCCCAAGCTTATTCATTAATGCGAGCGCGCTTACAGCGACAGCGCGACATCATTCCCAAAGCACACTGGTTATTTTATATTTTTTCCTCCGCATTCCCCCGCCCGACCACACACTCAACTCGTCCGCAAACCGAACCAAAGAATCTCGGCCACAGGAGAGAGATCAACGACTCTCCACCGCAACTGGAGCAAAAAAAGAAGGCCTTGAAACACACATAGCCCCCCAAACACACACACATTTATTTCTCTTTCGCTTCCACCACACACACAGAGGCGCGAAAATCCAGAGCTCGATTCGTCTTGCTCACCGCAGCTTTTTATTTATCGCCGAGCGGCATACCGGACCTCTGCTTTCTCCTGCCTTTTGTTCCCGCTTGCTTGTACACTCTCGTCGTTTTTTTTTATGTATCTCCGCGGTCTTGCTACCTACGTATGCGTGTGTATGTGGAAGATTAAATGGGAGGGAAAAAAATTAGTCGACGCTTTTGGCTTTTGCCAAGAGCTTTTTTTGCTAGTTTCCTATGCTGCCATTGACAGTAAGGCCCTCTTTTGCGATTTGGGCCTTACTCGTAAATAACAGCTCGCGATTGTTATGTACTATTGATTTTGTGCATTAGAGAACGTCGTTTCCATAATCTTTTGATCTTGTTTTGATATCGATCCACTTGAACTACCTCATAAACCATTCCAAGCTTGTCAAAAAAAGAAACGCACGCTCGTCGTGTTCGTTACCGCCGAGTATAGGTTAACGAGCAATTGATGCTGGAAAAATAAAAAAATCCCCCAGTAAAATATAAAGCATATCAAAGAAAAAAGAAAAGCTCAAGCTCCAATTCTCTCGCACCCCTATAACTCTCGAGGGCTCATTAAGTCACAGGGGGGGCCTCGACTTATGCGCATTCTCGAGCCGACCGCGATAAACAATTCTCAAGCAGCTGTATCGTACCTGTCGCTCCCAGAGCCTTCACACTCTTCCACGCTCCTCCGTCCAGCCATTCGTCTTCGCGTTATTTTCTCAAGGACGAGCTTTGGGCCTCTCCCCCCCCCCCTCTCAAGGTTATATTTATGGGAGGCTGTTTTGTAATTCGTAATCTTGCGTTTTACCGAGGCGAAGTTTCCCGTTATGCACACGTAGTAGAGATACATCGGCGTGGCTGAATTTTCAACTAAACGATCACGGTTAATACGTTGTTTACTCGCTTGTTGTAAACTTGAGTTAAGAGGGGGTGGGGGGGTAGGGATCGTGTTCGAAACTACTCGCTGTTAAATTAGGATCAAGCGAATTTACATTTTAAGCGTTTTCAGCCCTCACCCCCCACCCCATCCACTCTCTCTTCTTGCCTGCACTTGCGTAATTACAGGGACGTGCGCGCCGTGGATTTTCTCTTGGTGAGAAACTTTTCTCTGCATGCTAACACCCCCACCCTCCGACGACGACGAAAGCTCAAAAAGCCAGAGAGACTCGGCGTAGGTCATGGGGTTGGCAAACAACAAGTCAGAATCGTCGAAAGGAAATTGAATTTCGAGAGGGTTGGGGAGGGGGCAAAGCTACAGGTATACAATATAACGACATCGAGATCATCCCTCTTTACTCGCTGTATATACTACGCTTGTAGTATACGCAACGAACGACGCATATAAAATTAGCTCTCGCTACCTCTCTGCGCGCTCGGAATACCCGCTCCTTTTTTTTCCATCCAGTCCTTTTTTTTTTATTCTAACTTTGTTTTGTTTTTTTTAAAGAGTCAAGGGGGCGGGGAGTGAGTTTGTATGCAGCGCGTCGCGCGGCTGCCGCGAAAATAGCGCATTATTAAAACTCCTGATTGCCATTGTGGCGTTGCTGCCGCAGTAGCAGCGCACTGGGAAATTTTCCGCGCTGTATATGCGTGTGGGTTTTTTGCTAGCCGGCAGCGTGCGTGCGTGAAGAAAATTAATCGTGCCTTATTAAGTCCCAACGAGCATAACCCCGAGTGTCGTACCCCCGCACGCGGCGTTTGTAATTATACATACCTGGAATTTCTGAATTTCCAATTCGACGCGTTGGTTTTTTCTTTTTTTTTACCATTATTAAAAAAACATCCCTTGCTACGATATACGCAATCCATAAACCAGGAGAGGTATCTTCCTGAATCTCTCTTTCTCCTGGTGCCGCTGGTCCATAAACAAAAGTAAAGCAGAAAATATGAGGACACAGTTGCGAAACGAAGCAACACTCTTCTCCAATCTCTCCCCCCCCTCTCTCTCTTTTCGCAACACACCTGTGCCTTCTCTCTCTCTCTCTCTCTCTCTCTCTCTCTCTCTCTCTCGGTTGTGGTTTTGTAGAATAAGGCAATTTGAGCCTAGGCGGCGGCGGAGATAAAACGAACGCGCAATTCTTCGCCTCCACGTGCGCACCCTCCAACATCTTATTTTCTCCCTCTCCATGCGACGCACACACAAGCCCTCGACGTAAGAAGAAGAAGAAGAAGAAGCAAGTCTCTCCATTACGCCAAGAAAAAGAGAGAGAGAAAGAGAGAGTCAAGAGAGTCTCAGAGTCCGTTGCACTCCAGACTTTTCTCTCGCACCTATACCCCTTCGCTACGCCTCTCTGCTACACTTCGTACAGGCCACTCGCTTAATTTACACGGCCACACGTACGCTCGCTCCCGTTTAATTACCCTCCCTCCCCTCGTAGCGCCCTGATTTTTACGGCTGGCCGTTACGGTAGCCCCTTTACGAACCATCACCTTGCTCGCTACTTCCCAGCGTGTACGCGTTGACACTCACTTTTTTTTCTCGCACACATACACTGTAGCCTGCGGTATAAGAAAGTTTTATTACCCCTTGAGAAACTTATGTTCCTCCTCGTTTATCTCGGTAAAATACACAAGGTTTATTCGGGAGTATATAGGCCCGCGCGAGAAAGTCGTCCGGAGACGAGTTTAGGGGTACGAGCTTGTCACACCTCCTTTATTTCAATAAAGATAGCGAATACACAATGAGAGTGAGGAGAGCTACTGCTGATTCCACGGCATATATCTGGACAAGCAAGAGAGGAATTCGCAGGGACGAATCAATAAAGCTCGCGACGTATACAATGCTGTCCTGCCTTAACGACGTCGTTATGCCGGTTATATCCACACCCCTAAAGCAGCAAGGAAACGGAGGAGTATAGAGGAGAAGAGGAGGTACTATGGCGCGAGAGGGAGAGCAAAAAAGAGAGAGGCCGATACCTATTCCGAGTCTTGGTAACCAATGGGATCCCACACAGACGTAATGCCACCCTCGGGGCCAAGTCTTATTTTCGCGCAATTTGCGATATACCCTTGGACTACTGGTGGACGGTTCGGGTAACGTTGCATTTTTCAGCAGCTTTTCCGCGCGAATATATCTTTGGTCCCGAGCTTTTTCGGCTTTCCCTTTTTTAACGCTCAAGGGCACGGGTGTTCCTTTGACCTTCGCATGGGTTGGCGTGTGCTGTGGATGATGAGTTTCCGTAGACTAGTTTTTCTGGTTATAAGCTTTTTCTTTTCTGTCTTGTATTTGATATTCAGGAGAGAAATATATTATGGACTGATGTGCCGGCTCGTGTGAAATATGATAGCGTGGGGTTTGGATATTTATTGAATAATAATAGCGCGAATTTTAATAATCGTTACGGATTTATCATATAAGAATAATATATATTTAAAAATCGCGGAAAAAGCCGGGAATTTATTTATGTATCCAATTATACTCAAGCGCTCGATAAATCGATAAAAGCCACTTTTAATTGATTCATTTCGATGGGCATAAATAAGCCGGGATTTACACGTAGCAGCTACACACGCAAATCATAACGAATGATGAATAAAAAAAGCTAAAACCAGCGCAAACCCGGTCACCCTTAATCAATTAAACCTTATTACCATCGGAAAATCATCATGAAACCCCTAGGAGCTCTCGGCTTTCTCCATTAACCCAACTCCCTTGATCTGGTGTACATCCAACGTATACCCCATGTAACATCCAAGTCAGCTAAGCCTGCAGGATCGTCTCCCAAAGCGCCAGTCCAGAGTGAATCGATGACACCCGGCAGTAGCAGCATCACACGTTCCCACATGTCTCTGGCCGCTGTCCGATAAGCGCACAATAACCCTACCCCAGACACATCCCGTGACGACAGTGCGCCTCTTCCCAGCGTCCTCGGATTTTCGCTGGCAGGTTAAGGCTCTCTCGATCGCCAAATGCTGCAGCGAACGGATTACCTATTCCCAAAAGCCTGGATACGTATGTGTATGTGCGAGCACGTATTCGAGAACCTCGGCAAGTTTGAATTAACGAGCCGAGTGGGCTTTCTCCCGAGGCTACACTCGCTCCTGCCGAGAGCTTGTTTTACACGCACGGGAAGTAGTAGTTCTGATTAATGATATTGGCTCTGTTTTTTATTCCTTTTTTTTGGAAAGGTTGTGGTTTTTATTGTCGGATAGAGTTACGCGCGTTTAAACACGTGTGATGTTATTCTCAGGATATTAATTCCGTTTTCGGGCCGGTTGGACGTTTATGACCGAGTCCGCTGTAATGGATAACTCACGGACATGAAAGTTCTCTCAACTTGTACGATAGATGCATACGTATATTTATCAGGTTACTGTTGCGAGCCCTGGTTATTGTGTGGCGCATTGTCGGGGGGCTAGTTTGCAGGACTCTGTCATTGTGAGGAGCAGGGGCTTGATTTATACTTGGACGATGCGCTTCATCGAGATAAGAATGCGTAAAGCCACTCGCGAGAACTACCAACTAACCGAAAGTTCAAACAATCCCGCCATAACCACATGAGAGCACACGCATACATCCTCCATTGCCGAATTCGTTTAAAAACTAGAGGTATATAGAGGGTGGAAATACGTGAGAAAGGAGAGCCTGCATGATTCCCCAACTTACCTTTATCAATGCGAACTTTCTGATTGCAGGCACAACGAGACCCATGCTGGCTTCGGAAGAGGCTGGTTATCCGCGGCTGATAGTCGCCGCCTCGCATACCGCCTTATCGGGCGACCTTGGCGTTCTCATAATCGAGATGCCTGCGGCCTACCACACGACGACTACCCTCACACCAACGACGACGACGACGCCGAGGAATCAAGCGAGCAGCACCAGCAGCAGTCCAGAAGAGTCGGATGCTAGTTTAGAGGATTTCGAGGACTACAGTATCGAGAACGGCAGAATACCACTGCAGGACCCGTTCGTCCTGAGGTTCGTATAAGATGTGAGACTGACGAGTTCGTCTGGAGTTTTACCGATTAGTTTTCTCTTTCTTTTTTTTTGAGAACCGGTATATGTATGTCTCCTA
Organism: Anagyrus pseudococci; assembly: GCA_030522585.1. Lineage (NCBI taxonomy): Eukaryota > Metazoa > Arthropoda > Insecta > Hymenoptera > Encyrtidae > Anagyrus > Anagyrus pseudococci. Next base: position 79,852 of record JAPYYQ010000669.1, on the reverse strand, counting down.
CAGGTTACCGGTGATTTTGCGGATGGCTTCTTCGGCCCGGTTTTCGCTCAATTAGAAAAGTTTCCGCTCGGGATTTCCTGGTGAAAGTATACGCGCGGGAGAGAGAGTCGAGAGGGCGAATTCGATTTCGGCCGTATAAGAGTGAAGTAGTCAAGCCGGGGAATATTGGACGGACTAGCTTTTCGGGCAAACGTCGGACTAATGATCGACTCGATCAAACTCGCTAATAGTGGAATTCGTCTTTTTTTTGTAGCTGTGTATTTCTGTTACGGCAGTTAACGTATATTTCAAAAAAATGTCAAGGAATCCTTTTGTCGCAACGGAGACAAGAAATGAAAAGAACAAAGGCTCGTTGAGTATCGTATGTGTGGAGAAGTGTATTGAGAACGATCGATGGCTATAGGGGAGGGGAAAAAAGAAGCAAGGCCGATATATAAGGTGGATTGGATGGATTGCAGGGTCCTGAGACTGGACGGCTTCACGTCGGAGCTCGTTGGCGAGGTACCAGTCGAGGTGCCGAACGTCGCCGGGGTCAACGTCTCGCTGAAAGTCCCCTGCGGCTACTTCTCGCGCGGCGGCACCTACTCCCTCCAACTGCAGCACAAGTCCGCCCCCCTGCCGGACCACTTCAGCAACACTGCCAGTCTTCACGACGTACAGGTATGTATATACGTGCAACGACTTTTCTCTTTCTCTCATCTCACTCACCCCCCTCCTACAACCCCCTCGTCGACCGCTACTGCGACTCTCTCTCTCTCGCTGCCACGCTTGTTTCGCTGAAAAGTTGTCGCAAACTGCTTGCAAAAGTTTAGTCTTCTCTTTCTTTTTTTTCACTCCCCCCCCCTCACCCTCCTCACGGCTAGTACGTCCTTTCTTCTCTCTCTCTCTCTTTTTTCGTATGTCGTTTGCTACTGCTTTTATGGTTGTTGCTGAAAGAAAAAATAAATAAAATGAAGAGAATGTTTGGTTGGTTTTTTTTCTTCGTTTCAACTGCGTTTTAACGATTGTTATTTCAACGCTGAATTGATTAATTTAGCTTTAATTTAAACTTTCGAGCTTTCCTTTCCTTTATTTTTTAATAGCAACGGTATTTAATTGCGTCGATGTAAAGTAATTTGAACGAGGAGAGCTGGAATGCGGGTGGGACGATAAAGTACCTGAAATATTTTCCGGATTATTTAAAAAAATATTCAAAGCTCGAATATGCGATTTTATAAAAGTGTAGGAGAAAAAATTTCATTCTGTCGGTATTGCTTAAAGCAAGAGAGAGAGAGAGAGAGAGAGAGAGAGAGAGAGAACCAACAACGAGCCAAACGAGTATTTAAACAATGGAAAATAAAAGATGGATAAACGTGAGAGCACGCCTCTCGTAAATTAATCTTGTTAGCTAAATAAATGCGGAAGTTGCGCGGATTACGAGCCCTCCCCTCCCGCATCCCTCCCTACTGTTATTTTGATCTAATAACGACGCTCCGAGATTATGACATGGAATACTTTTTTTTTTAACTCTCCCTATAAATTCGCTCTTAACCTGCGTAATCCAGAGCGTATGGTTGTCCGGTACTACAGTCTGCTCTACGTAATCGCATTAAATTACTTCGAATTTATATATGTATCCACTCGTTGTGCGCGCAATTTATTAATCTCGGCCTATTACATGCATATTCATTTGCAAATCTCCATACGCGTTTAATCTATCACCTTAAAATTACCAAAAGCAAAACAATAACCGCAACAGCAGCTGTACAATCTAAAAATAAGAGAAAAAGCACATTTCCATATCCCATAAACGTTACAAGCGGCCATCACCGTGATCGTTATCGGCCGACAGGCAAAGTCCATTTAGCCCGTAAATATCCCCCGTTTGACGCGTTGCAGATGCACACGACGCTGGACGTGCGGTGGCCGACGCCGTCGCTAGCCCTTGAGCCCCAGCACTTCGACACGTACCCGAGCCAGCCGGTCCTGGCGACCCTCGAGTACACGGGCGTGACCTGCGCCCCGGCCCCGGGCGTGCCCGTGCCGACCTTCGCCGTCCAGCTCATCTACTGCGGCGCCAGCGTGCTCTCCTGTGATCCCCGTAACAAGAGCCATGTACAGGTGGGTAGTTTCATATACCTCCTACCCTTTATACTCAGCCCTTTGAGCTGCTCTTGTCCCTTTGCCGGCTCTCTGTGGCGTTTAGGGTGACGACGAGGCTTTTATATTACTGGTTGGTTAGTAGCGCTTGCTTTTTTGATTGTTTGAACAATTCGTGTTTTTGTTTAGATAATGTCGTGTAGCTTGACGAGTGTTGATCGGCACTGCTGGTTTAGTTTTCTTTTTTTTTTTTTTAATCATATCGTTGGGTGTTATCGGTAAATTAAATTTAATTACGGAACAGCCGATGGCATTGGCTTAAAATGTGCGAACAGTCAACGGGTTTTGCCCGATAACGTCGATGTGTACCAAAATAAATGCCGATCGCGGTCCAATTAATCGAACTCCTTAAATCTCAAAGTATAGAGCAAAACAATTACAAAGAAACACGAAAAAAAGGGAGGTAAACAAGAGCAAGGGTATCCACACAGCTGCTATTCTCGCGAGTGTCGACGAGCAAAGAAACGCAACGTCAACACAGCGGAGAGCAAACAATCACGCTAGAGAGCCCACGCGGCGCGAAGAGTCACGTATAGATCCCGTTCCCGCGTCAACCATAGCTCTCTCTCTCCTTCGCAGATACTCTACAAGGAGGAGGTGAAGGGTTTTCCCGCTCAGCGGGTCATCACTCTGCGCTGCGAGTTTTTCGGCCTGTCCGGCCACTACGCCCTCAGACTGAAGCCCTCCGAGGCTAATCCGAGCGCCCCCACCTCCAGCGCCTACATCAAGGTGAGTGTATACAACCCATCCCCCCTTACTCCATAGATCCTATCTAAGATTACGCGAAACCCATCAAGTACACTTATATACCTAACACGGGAGAGTTGATTACAATGGAGAGCGTCTGTGTGTATTTCATGCTCAATGTTGACACGTTTGTTTGCGTATTATGCAAGACTAGCAAGAGAAAAAATACGAGACTTTTTTTATTCAAGGGAGGGTTTGTTTAATCGAAACGATTATTTAATATTTGGGATTGTAATCGAACGTCACTCGAGCGGATAATCGGTGACACGATACAACGTCGATTTTCCTTGAATAGTTCGTGTTTTTTTTTTCAATAAGTAAACAAAGTTATCAACGGGAAACAATTATCCATTTTTATTCTTTTTGCTCGCTCGTACGCATATGTATATCTGATGTTATCATACGAGGCAAAATTGGTAACGTGTGTTTAAGTAACGGTTAGCGAGCGCGCAACACCTTATCCGAAATTCCTTTTTTTTTTAAATAAAGGCCAAATTACACAGGGGGGAGTTAATACACGCTCTCGGGACTTGCGCGCGTGCATGTTCGATCGAACAAAATAATTCAGACGAGGAAAAGCCTCTCTCTCTCTTCTGTGGACGAATCTCGCAAAGCTTCATCGGCAGACTACTTAAACGCGCTCGAAAGCGCCGCTTAAACCCACCCCCGCAGTGAGGTGCAGTGGGAGGAGGGGAAGCAGCCGATTATCGATCCCGCATACTCTCTGCCTCTCTCGTACTTTCTCGCGTGTACGCGCGGTTTCGCGGCCGGCCGCTTAGCAGCCCCCCCCTCCCGCCCCTGTTCTTTGGCCTTTCAAGCTGATTATACGGGCGCGATGGAGCGCCAATTGAGCGCGAGCTACTTCTTTCTTTTTTTAGCACACCTGTATTGAGCACCGATCGGCTACTGTCGAGATTTCGAGTGAGCGAGATGCATTGTTATAGGGAGAGTATTGTTGTTGGTGTCGAGGAAAGGGATTTTTTTTTGCAATCGGTTTTTTTTACAGGACAGGTCTTCGTTGATAAGATAACGATGCAGCTACGAGAGTATCTATATAGCGTTGAGAAGATTGCATTACGCAGATAGCGCATTAGCATTTTGATAAGAATTTTCTTGCATCGGCTTATCGAACAGGAGTAATGTATTAAAAATTTCTTTGTTTTTTTTTTGAAAAATATATCAGGATAGCGAAACGGAAAAATAAAGATCAGCTGCTATTCGAAGTTACGTTCCTTCAAACTCGCTATTTCCGATATAAAAGGAATTCATAATAGCATAACTCTCGGTCGGCAAGAAAATACCGCCGGGACAATATTATTCGTGCGCCTATTCAAATTTAATTAAATAACTCGAGGCATTCATTTATCGGCTCTCATCTCACCATAGAAAAAAAAAATAAATAAATACACAAACCAGACGACCAACAAAGACTCATCAATCCATATTCTCAGGTCGAATGGTCGGACCTATTCGTCTTCAACGTGCGGGCGCGCTCGGTCTACCCCTGCAGCGGCGGTATAGCAACAGGCGGCGGGGTCTCGGTGCTATTCGAGTACCCGGCGTGCCGCTTACCCGGGGACCGGGTGCGCCTCTACGGCCGTCTACGTGCCGACGTCGCCTCCATAGCGCCACCCTCGAGCCTCGATTACGTCGCCGAGCTGAAGGCGCCGCCGGGCGAGCACAGGCTGACCTTCGACTGCGACCTCTTCACCGAGCGCTACGTCGAGTACTGCTTCGTCTACGTTAGCGAGGCTTTCAACGGCGCAATGTCCGAGGTCCGGGTTGATTGCATACCGACTTTTCCGCTGCAAGGTAAGTGTGACTTTTTAGAGATATTTTTGTATTATCGGCAGGGGGGGGGGAATTGGTTTTATATATTTAACGCGACTCTGGTTTATGCAAGAGTCTCGAGAGGTTTAATAAAGCCCAAGTGGATTAGCCTCGCTCTCTCGATAGTTTAAATCTTTGGCAACATCGACGAAATGGATATTGATCGAGGACCACACTGAGCTAACAGATTAATTTTAGCTCTCTCTCTCTCTCTCGCACTCTAGTGCCCTCGTAATATTTTCATTAGTCGGCCTGATTAACCCGGTTATTACTCCGGCTATATTGTCGTTTCCCTCTCCCCGTTTATAATACGCATTCGATTGACCATTTTACCCCTTGTATATGAATACGAGCCGTATAACAGACCCCCAGCGGCGATATATTACAATAGCCGGATAATTATGGTTGTATAACGCGCGGCCAAAGCGCGTTTGGCTAAAGTGTCTAAACTGAAATTACGCAAGCGCTACGGCGATAAGACTTTGGCGCGTCGAGGTAAACATTTTTTCTTATTTTCGAGTAATGCAACAAAACAAAAACTCGAGGAAGTGGCGTCTTTTAATTTTTCGATACCGATAGGGAGCCAACGAAAATGCGTGTAATTTTGAGTTTTGTCGGCCGGCAAGAGACAAGCGAGCCTTAATTGCTCATAATTGATTTTCCGGCTGTAACGGCAATTTAACTTTGAAGCGAGCGCGAGCCGTTATCAATAGTCAAAATTGACGAGGGAGTAGGGGTAGCCAAGATATTAGACTTACGGCCAAGCACCGAAGCCTCAGCATCGTCTCTGCCTTCGAACAACTCGGCAGCTTAATTATTAGTAGTTACTGTGAGGTAAGTGACGATATTTCGAATTTGTTTTTTATGGTAAATGTTTTATTCTTTTTTTTTTAACGTTAACGATCTATTGTTATTATTATTATTATTATTTATGGTAGAATAAGGTATTTAATAAAGGAACGACATTACTTTACAGAAAATCTAAAAAGCAATCATGAGGAAAATTGTGGTACTTCCGTTTCTCTGTGTCTTTATGGCAACCTTCATAGGCACATGTCAGGCTGGTGTAAGTTAATTTGCACAATAGCAATTCTGAAAGTTTAACAAAACGCCACTCGCTTTGTTTTACGTCATAAAATTAATATATGTAAAAAAGGTGTTCTTAACGTTTATGCTTTTCGATTGCAGTCGGTCATGTCTGGACTGGTCAACGGAATAAGTGGACTTCCTCTTGTAGGAAAACTAGTTGGTTTTATTATGGACAACGTATTAACTGTAGCGTCTGATATGGTGGGCGGAGTAGCAAACTTCTTGAATCCAAACACAGGTTCTGGCAGTTCTGGAAGTGGTTCTAACGGCGGGTCCAGCGGAGGTTCCAGTGGTTCCAACGGTGGCTCGAGTGGATCCAATAGTGGATCCAGTGGTTCCGATGGTGGATCCGGTGGCTCCGACGGTGGATCAGGCGGTTCTAATGGTGGATCTGGTTCCGACGGAGGCTCCAGTGGATCCGACGGTGGCTCCGGTGACTCGGGGGACGGGGGAGACGCTCGCAGAAGGCGCTGATCGTATTGCTTGCTGTCCTGTGTGTATTGAATACCGCAATTCTACTTCCGGAAAAAGTCTTAACCATCCACCGGTGATTTGATGCTCTTGTAGTGTAATCGAATAAAAAGGCTCAATAAACGATACAGGATTTAAATATGGAATTTTTTCTAGCTAATATTCTTTTTTTTTAATATTTTGATACGAAGCGTCATCAAATATTTTAACGCAAATGATTCTTGACAAATTTATGAAAATATTTATGATAGTAATAAAATTTTAATTAAAGTGCTAAGTATTTTTCGGTTTATACTTACGCATTAATTAAAATTTTCTCGTTATAATTAATATTTTTTAATTTAAATTTATTTGCAAGAATGAAATTTAACGATAATGTCATGTCGTTAGGCACTAATATGTATATACCGTGTATATTTATCATTTGAAGAACTTGACCTAAAATCGTTGGTATTAAATTATTTTTCGTTATTTTTCTTATAAACAAGGTAACTAAAATTCAAAATTGCCATACAAAAATATTAAAACACCCGCGATGTTTTTATTGAAAAAAAAACAAACCGCTGTTGCTAAGATTGATTTATTACACGCAAACCCACAACAGACTTGAAGAAAAAAAAACACCCACCCCAGACGAAAGTAATGCCAGTCTACCTTCCGCATTTATTCAAATGTCGAAATAAATCTTACACCTCGAAATTTAAATGTACAAACAGTCGTGAGTTTCCGCGCATAATAACGGCCGTCTGCTAAATGAATTTCGACCCGGCGCATCCATAACGTCGTTTTCCCCCCTTGCCAAATTTCGTTTTCATGGAAATTCCAATAATACATTTTTAAACGGGCCTCTATATACATACCTTATACCCTCCAAAAATCAAACTCCCTCGTAAAAAATTCAATCAGCCCCTTAATAGCCCCCCATTTCTCAAGCCCCCCAAAATAACCATCCACATTTTCCAATTCACGCAACAATAATAAAAAAAAAAGAAACCACGAACAATACACGATCGTCACGCAGCCACAATAAATGTCCCGGCCGATCCATAAGTCACAACCGTCACGTCCTCTTACTTAACATCGTCTCCCAGCAATTTTTCACGCCAGTCCCTCTAAAAAAAACATATATAAAAATCTCCATCAGTCGTAGTCCGTCAATGGCACTTAAAACCCAGGAGACTCCGAGAGTCGCTGCTCTCGCGACTCTGCTGTCGCATCGAATATAGCCATCGAAGCGCGACTCTCCCCCATTAAATTCGCTCTCGCGACCTTTACACAGCGTATATGAGATATTCGCAGGAACAAAGGAAGAAGTTTTCCAGCGCGGGCTAGCCTCCCGTGGGACTAGGCTGACGTCACGCGGCATTCGCGGCTCGACAGACGGATCGATAAGACGGATGCTCCTCTCTCTCTCGCAGACGCCTTCTGAATCAACAGTATTCCGAGCAGGCTATCAGGGCTTTGATCAAGGCCCAAGGAGTTTTATGGATTTTCAGTTTTTCCGGACGATAGGGCTTTACCGACTAAAAATTCAATTTGACGATCAACCGAGCGCTTTGTAGAGGGGGAACACGACGTTATCGCTCTCGTGTTTCATCTGCTCCTCTTCGCGCGTCTGTAGAGCCAAAGTTCGCTGTTACCCGGTGAAAAAAAAAACTACGCGGGGCTTCCGTTCAGGAGAGAGAAAGGAGAAAAAAAGGAAGGTGTAAAAGGCTGAACGGACTTAGTACCCGGCACGTACATAAGGGCTAAGGGGTAGTGAAAAATAAAAAGAGACAAAAGCCGACGGTAAAAGCGCGTGCAAAAGAGCACGAGGCTTTAAAGAACGCGAGAGAAGGGAGGGGGGTTGCACTATTTCCCGGATCCTTTTTTTTCCGGTGTGTATATACGTGTATGAGCTATACGCTCACGGACTTGGTATATCCTATGTTCATCCTTTATTTTTCTATGGCGATTTGTTTACGAGGGCCTTGAGCGCGCGTGCCTAACGCCGACATCCGAGCCTCGTTGAGAGAGAAAAGGAGGCGTGTATATGTATGTATAGAGGAAGGAGGGTCGCGCCGCGTGACACGTTGACTGCTCGAGGATAATATGGCTTGGAATTTTAAGTGGCCTGCTGAGTGGCGCTTTGGACTGCTCCGCTAAGTGGGAGGAAGACACGGATTACCCTCTGTCTAGCATGTATACCGAGCTTGGATTTTTCAATTTTTTGATGTTTTCTTTTTTTTTATATAATTTCTGGCTTATTTGTAAGTGACTGTAATCGGATTACAGTACAGTCGTTACCGCTTACCGGACAGCTACACCTTTATATCCTCCGTAAGTGCGTCATTTCGCGAGAGAAAGAGAAAGGGACGTACAATCGTGTCTGGCCGAGGAGGGTTACTTTGGAACCTTCCCCCCTCGAAGCTCATTGGGATATAACGACCGTAAAATAAAATCCAACTCGTCCGCAGCTCGTAGAGACGTCTATAGAAAAAGCAGCCAAGGTGCAACGACCCTTTCACGAGAGAAAGCAATCTCTCTCGCTTTGATAATCGAGTCCCGCAGTAAGCGACGCCTAATGTCCACCTTCCGATAATAAATGTCCCGAAAAAAAAGAGGAAAATTCCGCAGTGACGCGGACACACAAAAGCGCAGCGAACCGATGCTAAGCGAGAGCTGGTAAAAGCCGCGCTATTTGCGTTAGTAATTCTCTCCTTACCTACAAGCCCTCCATATCCAAGTGCCCGGGCGACCTCGATTTACTCTCCCCCTCTCTCTTTCTTGACTGCGCTAAGATCGTCGATTAAGCACGAGCTGGAACCTCAGAATTTACCTTCTTCGCGGGAGAGAGAGGAAGAGCCGAAAGAAATGGAGCGCCGGTAAGGTCAAGTTTGCCTCGGGGCTCATTAGAGGCTTAGGAATCAAACTCGAGCGCCTCTTCGAAATTCAATTAGGCCTCGGGAGCTCTGTGTTCCCTCTCTCTTCGTCTATATCGGTTTACCGCTATGGTGCACCGACCATCCCCCCCCTTCACCTCTTGAGCGTTAACTTTGACTATCGATATACAGAGCGAGTAACCAAAGCAGACTCCTCGAATCTACATTACGTGAATCTTCTAAACGCTCGCGATTATGGATAGTCTTTTTAATATCCCACGTATAGCGAATTCTGTATTGATCAGGAGCGACGGCAAGGAAGAACGTCGGGAAATCGAAAAGCGCGCTGGAGAAAACACTGGTTCTCCAGGAAACCGATCGACGAGCAATTTGCATGCAAATACTAGGAGGTAGGGGTGTGTCTCGTGTAATTGCCTTAGAGTCGCGAATTCGGGAGGGAAGTCCGTAACGCCGTGGAAACCGCATTAGCCGTTTCTCTCTCCCTTTCCAATCCAATTTGCCAAGCACGATCGCTCTCCCTCTCTCACTCTCCTGAAGTTTGCTTCGTTGTTGTTTCGATCGAGACGCTCTCTTCTGCGGCTGTGTAACCTCGTTTATACCACTATATACCCTTTTGCCTATTGGACCCGATTCGGGGGTTTGTTTGGTTTTCAAAAGGCGCGAAAGAAAAAGCGAGGGGGAAAATATTCCGGCGTTGCTTTTGTTTGTTTTTCCTTTCTTTCAGCGTGCGACGTTGGGTTAAATCGTCCCGAAGGCTCGTATACGCGCGCGAACTGCCGGCGCGCAATAATCGTGGGAGTTGGACGTAAAATGGGGGGTAAGAACAATAAAAATTGTATTACGCGCGTTTGCATTTGCCTTAGCCAAACAATCCCCTTCAAAAATTCTCGGACCACCTCTCCAACCACAACAGCTATACTACAACCGGTAAAGTGAGAGAGGGAGAGAGATTCTCGAGTATCACGATGATCGTCAGTTTCTCTCCTCCAAAATCACGAGCCGAGAGTAACCGGAATACCCGGGCCAACCAGGTACAGAGCTCGATCGCTCCGAAAACTAAGCCAATCGCAATTAATCAAACGGCAACAAAAGCCGCATCCGGAAATTTCCACCTACAGCACCTTCCCGGAAATTCCATACCCCCTTCTCCAAGTTTACCCGTTATATATACATCTCAACTCTCCATCGCCTTGCGCGCATAACTCTCGCTCCAGCTCATCTGAACCTCTCTCTCGCGAAATTCCCTCAACTCCGACGACAGTTTTCTTCGACAATATCCCACGGCATGAAATCTACGAAGGGTTAAAAGTCGAGAGACACAGAGAGAAAGATCGTCTGTCTCTTGCCCTCAGCCAAAGCCGAATAATTAGCCCGACAAAATGTTCCGTTCTCTTCCTGCTCTTTTTCCGCCTTTTATACAAAAGATCACTTTTTTTTCAAATGAAAAGCCACATATTTCTTTCATCTACAATCCCCCATAGCCCCACTCCCTCGATACAGAGTACCTTTTTTCCCCTCTTCTTTTTTAAAAACGGAGGAAACGAGATGAGCCGGCTCTTTCGGTGGATACGTAATTTATGCCTCGATTTTAACCGGCTTATGATTAATGGTCCGCGCTCCTTTTTTTTCACGTCGATACCGCTCCCTATCCTCTTTTGATTCTCCTCGATTCTTGAATTACAACCCAGTCGTATACTTTCGGCTGCCATTCCGCTTCATCCCGATTTATAATCCCTCGACAATTTCTATTTTTTTCCTACAAGAATTCATTGAAGAACAAAAAGAGCGAGAGAGAGCGTCTGGATATTTAATTTTCTGTGAAGGGGGGGGGGGGGAGGGGGGGGGGGGGGGGGGGGGGGGGGGGGGGGGGGGGGGGGGGGGGGGGGGGTGTCGAATAAAGCCGGGGCGCAGAAAGTGCGCGCGCGGGAGAGAAGAAATTGCTTCTGGCTTATCGCCGCGGAGATAAAAAGAATACCAGGGAGGGGGATGGGTGTAAAGCGAAGCTGTTTCCTCTCTACGGCTGCTAGTAATCCGGGGAATTGTATGCGGGTGGAGGAAAGGTAGAGAGACGAGAGAGAGAACTATTGTACGGCGGGGGTAAGGTGTAATGACTAGTCGCGATGACGCGCCGGATGGCCAACCGGATAAAAAGCAATTTCAGATACGAGGGATGATTAGCGCTTGGGATATTTATATCCCAGAGCTTCTCGTTAAAACTCCTACGGTAGTTCTTTCTTTTCTTTCTATCTTATTTTCCTTTTTTAATTATATCGTATGATTTATCGCGCGTATACATGTAGGTGTGCGCGTCGCCGCTGATAATTTATATAACAGTAGCGTCCAGCTCTCCCTGCTGCGTGTAGCGAGTGTCTACCCGACGGCAATTGTTGGCGAAGGCCCTGGGTGTCTCTCTCTCTCTCTCTCTCTCTCTCTGAGCGCAAAATGCAATAAACGTCAAAAAAGGAGGAGGCGCCAGGGCAAAATCGTCCCGTGCAATTATCCTCCGACCCGCTGAAATGATTAAATAAACAGACTCTCCCCCCGGACTTCGCGTTTAATAAAAAAAAATAGCAACGTTATACGATCAGCTTGATAATCTCCCAAGCGCTCGTCTTTTAACCGGCGCTGATCAAATTAGTCCACGATATCGATCCCGTCCCTCCAATCTTTATCAAAGGGCAAATCGCGAGCATTTACGCGCTCGATAGAGTCAACGCCGGAACCGAGTCTCGTTGAATAAGACGTAAAACGCCGAGGCAAGCGCGATATAGGAGGGATGGTGGATGTTATCAGGAGAGGACGCGCCGTAAAGTTTAAAGCTGCAAGTTTTACGGTGAGAAAGCAGAGAGAGAGAGAGAGAGAGAGAGAGAGAGAGAGAGAGAGAGAGTCTGTTTTATTAATGACGGCCAGCGTTACGACTACCCCCTCCTGGACCTTCGGCTCCGTTCTGATTATGTCACTTCCGGTCCTCCCCCTACCGTTCTGGTAGGGTGCGAGTAGAATTTAATGGTCCGCGTGATTATTGCTTCGCATTGTCTCGCGGAATTATCTCCCCCGGGAGCTCTTTAAACCGGCGAATCTCGCGCAACGATGCGCGTGTGCTATTAAAGCGCCAAAAGAATCGACGAGCTTCCAAGTCACGCTTCTGCTTTATATTCCCCGAAACTCCTCTAAATCCCGTCTTTATACTTTGCAGAAGGCGACGCCGGCGGCTGGGGTCCTTGGAGCCAATGGACACCCTGCAGCAGCTCCTGCGTCGGGGGCACGAGGTCGAGGCATCGGTTCTGCGACAGGCCCCAGCCCCGTTACGGCGCCAAATTGTGCGAGGTGAGTGTCGCATCGAACCCATCCGCTCATGCCTTTACTAACTCCCAAGTGCTTGGCAGGGGAAGAGCGTGGAGACGGAGGCGTGCGGTGGAGTGGCCCAGCTGGACCTCAGGGGCGTCTGGAGCCCCGGCGACTGGGAGTGCCGGCATGGCGAGGGCCTCGCTGCCGACAGACCGGAAGTGACTGCCGAGGTCGGGAGGAGGTGTAGATGCGGCTGCTCGCTTGGCCTCGATACCGAGGACCAGAGGAGGATACTCGCCGCGAGCAGTCGACAGTGTCCTGGGAGATCGTTTTGGCTTATACAGGTTGGAGAGGAGTTTTTTTTTTAATTTGAGCGAGTATCGATGCGAAGAACTCGCTGATGTTTTTTTTTTCAATTTTAGAGGAAAGTAATTACGAGTCGGGGTTATTTTACACGGGCGCGCGACTTTTAGAGAGGGCGATGTGTGTCTTTTTTTTTAATGTACTTCAGGAACGTTAAATTTAGAAATATTTTAATTCGAAGCGTAAATAAAACGCGAATGTAGGTCAAACGAGCTCGGCATTTCACTTTAGCAAAGTGTATCTAAAATTATTTTTTCAAAAGTTTTCCCGAAAACATTTTTATAAACTTTCCATCTCGCCCCTTTAGACGAAACCCGGGCACGTGGTGCAGCTGTACTTCGACCAAGCTCGGCTAAGCTGCCCCAACCAGTACGTGCGAGTGCGCGACGGTGACGAGCTGATCGACACCCTCCTAGCGGACATAACATCGGAGCGTCGAGAACCAGGCTCGGGCAGGGTGGAGAGTAGCGGTCCTCGGCTGCTGCTGGAGTTCTACAACGAGGAGTCGACGACGACGACCCTTGAGCCGCCTGATCCCGCCCTAGCCGGAACGCCCGAGGTAGCCGCCGGCTGCGCTGCCGGTTTCCTCGCCCACGTCACCATGGCGCGTAAGTACACCAAGCGATAAGCGAACCTGGAGAACGAGAGGGACTGATTGTATGGGTACGCAGCTAAACCAGCGGAGGAGAACAGCACGACAGCGATGCCAGCGCTATTCCTCAACCCCAAGGTCCTCGCAGCGACGGGCAGATGGGCTGTTTGGCTGACGCCGGCGCACCTTGTGGCGAGCTCCCTGCTCGGGCTCATGTTCCTCGCGACCCTCGTGCTGGCGGTTCAGTACGCGTTCAAGTACCGCAAGTACCAGGTGGCCGAGGATCTCGATAGCCTCACCGACAACTCCGCCTGCAGCGGCTCGATGCAGGCCATCAATGCGAGAAGGACCAGAGCCATGTCCTCGTCGACCCTCATATCCGAGGTTGTCTCTCTGGTGAGACTGCCGAGGAGGAGCTCACCCAGGCACGGAAGACTCGACGAGGTTGGCGCCGATGTCGAGGAGGGCTACGAGAGCAATGAGACTCAGGCTGAGTATGTAGCTTACTCCTTTGTAATTCGGATTTTGGAGTTTGATGCTCATTGTATTTTCGTTTACGTTTAGTGCTGGTGAGGAGGAGGAAGGCAGCGTGGGCTCGGGCACGCTGAGGCCGGCGCTCGAGGACGAGCACGTGAGCACGGGCTCGCAGCGGACGATCGTCGCCAGCGCCGGGGGCGGCAGCGTGCGCAGCACACCCAGCCGGAGATCGGCAAGCTCGAGCCTCGCGACGACTGCGTCCGGACAGCAACAAGCCGAGGTCAAGTACGCCCGTCCGGTTAAGTAAGTTCGGCTAAGGCATGTTGCCTGTTTGTTTACTGTTATTACACGCATATATATACTTGGGATTATATCTACAGAACAGCGTTTTTTATAGAATTTATTGTTTCGTCTAAAGGGAGACACTTTTCAATTATGATTTTTTTTTTGTACTGAAAACATCGAGAGACAACTTATAAACTTATATATAACCAACATGTCAATATGTATACAAAAGTTCGTAATTTTGCAGGCGTGTGTGCTTGTAATAGTTTGGCTAGCCCGCAGGCATTCGCTAAGCTTGTAAAGCTTGACAATCAGAGCACACGATAATTTTCTTTCCAGACCTCCCAACCCCCAATGGACAATATACTCTTATTTATCAATAATTACATCCAATACACGTGAATCAATGGGCCAATTTGATATTTATATAAATATTTATTTATTTTTCTATCTATTAGCTATATAACATATATATTATACATACATATATTTTCTATATATCGTTTGAGGAATGTGCATGTTTCTTGTACGAACATACACGACACAAACGAACTCTCGGAATGCTCTTAGAAGAATCGTTCTATTATAGACTAGTTATATATCTTATACATGTACATCTCGTATTATAACGAATTGAAACAACGACGCACGCAACTTTTTTAAACTCGAAAGAACAAGCATGCGGAGAGCTATCAGCTTTTTAATGACACACTGTGTGTTTTAACATTGACTGTTATATACATCCTCATTTATTCGTATATCCCAGTGCAGACCATAACATTAACATTTGACACTGTAACTGTTCAGAAAAGACAGAATCGTATAAACAATAACGTTATTTATGAAACAAAAAAACAAACTGCTGCTGCTGCATTCCGTCTTTCCTAAACTCAGCCAAGACGCTTTGTAACTCTGACAGAGGCGCCCGTTATGCAAATCTCATGAATATATAACCAATCACACACTCTATAGCTGTCGTAACCATATATATATTATCTCTATATTAAAGTATCAAAATTCGATGTATCATTATTCTATATAATGTAGAGGGAGCATCTTGGATGTTTCTAATCATATTAACCCTGTAATCAGCTAACTTTATCTTAAGCATCGCTAAATTAAAAATTAAAAAAAAGAAAATGTTTTAACAAACTAATAACGAGCTATAATGCAGAGCTGAAACAATAATCAAGTGTCTTTGGCATGTTCTCCTTACAGGCTACGCACGTTCGGGCCGGTAAGCCCGGTATCGGAAGAGGCGGCTTCGACGTCCGAAGATGGCAGGCGCTTCAGCGCTACGAGTGCATCGACCAGTCTGAATAACGTAAGAGTTGTCCCTCCTCACCCCCACGCCCGAACTAACCCACCACTGCGGATCAAGGTATTATATGACTAGCTCCGTGATTAATTCCTCAAGCGAGACGCTCTCGACCAAGCCTTTGTACTCTCTTTCTCTCTCGCGCTCGATCGCTTATGTGTGTGTATTTAACGCCGCACTCAGAAGCTTATATATCTATATACAACACTTGCGATTTCCTTTACTGCACTGTGGTTGATAATGAGAGGGATTTTTTTTATAAATAATGGACTTATTGGTTAAAAACGGGATTGTTCTACTGATAAGGGTAAGGAGCGACGATGAGAGCAGGTGAAAACAATCGCGTTAAAGCGGAAAAGTTGGTCAGGCTCTGAGAGAAAGAGACAAAAAAAAAAAGATGAGAGAATTCTCAGTGGGAATTCTGCGCCTATTGTTGTCCGAAGACGGAAGTCGAAAGAAAGTGCTAGCTCTCTCTCCTCCGCAGGAAGATTAAATTTCGAAATTATCATTGTAAGGAAAGTTTTGAATTTTATATGAAGCTGCGCAATTTTTCTTTTCTTTAACGTCTCTATACCCCTTTTTCTGTCTTTCATTCTTACTTTTCCTTCTTCTTCGTTCTCTCTTTTTTTTGTTTCGTTGCATCGCATATATATATATATATATATATACATCCAATTCGTAAACTTTTTGTTTTTAAGCTTCTTTACTGTCTCTGAAAGTTGAGCCTCTGAAAATGACTTTGAAGAAAACTCGCTCTGTCCAGCTTTTCAACTTCATTCTGTCGCCATATAATGCCTCAAACCGCCGTGAAATTCATTAGCAGCGTTAATTTTGTTTCTCACCTATTCCATTGGATTATCCTATACCCGATTGCACGTTTATCGCATGTTTTTCCCTTTAGAAAAAAAACAACAAAAAATCCTGTAAATAACACCCCCAGCTTAAAATTATCATTTCTCATTAGCCTCGTAAACGTAATCCAATAAATTAATCTTCCCAAATTTTCTGCAATTACAGGGTTTCTCACCAGCGAGCAGTTCGTCTAACTCGACACTGCGTCGCTGCAGCGGCAAGGAATCAAAGGAGCGCCGCAACCGCGAGCGTCTGCTCCGTGGCCCAGGCTCGGAATTCAGCTTGGGCAATCCGGAGCTCGACCTCGAGCTCGACTACTACGACTACAACGTCGTGAACGCAGCCGCTGCGCCGGGCTCTTACCTCGGCATGGATCCGGCCTTCCTCGTCTGGATACCACCAATGGACGAGGCCGACGCTGACGCGAATGAGGAGGACGACGAAGCAACCGAGGAGCCTCTTTACGAGGAGATAGCCGAGCCGGAGGGTAAGCTCGACACCGAGGGAGCGGCGTTGACCCCAGCCGAGTACCGCAGATTCGAGGAGCAGCAGGCTCGCGCTCGACGATTGGACCCGGGCGAGTGTCGACTCCACGATGAGATCATCATGGAGTACAAGGCGCGACTGGTCGAGGGCCTCCTGCCGATCCACAGGATACTCGAGGACTCGAGGCTGCGCGTCAGCGAGGAGACCCTGTCCAATCCCGACGTCATACCCAACCGCGTCGATGAGCAGACCAGGCGGAGGAATCGACGCGCTGGACGAGCGAGAAAGAGCGCGCAGCAGGACCGGCAGAGCAGCGAGTCGAGCAGTCAGTCGTTGGACGGGCAGGAGCAGACGGAGCAGAGGGTCAACGATCTGGACACGCCGAGGGCCAGGCGACGGCCACGACTGCCGGCATCGCCGAGACGATCAGCTGGAGAGATATTGAACGCGAGCGACGACCGGACGGACGAGGAGACGTGCGTTAACATACCCTTGGCCGAGTTCTCGCGCAGTGGGTTCGAATCGCCGGCGAAGGTACACAGCAGGACTTCGAAGCTCGCTGGGTTGAGCAGTCCCGATCAGGGTGTCGATGTGCGAGAGTCGAAGCGATCGTTTTACGAACTCATAGCCGATGGTGGGGATGGCATAAAGTTTGCCGACGATGATGATGACTGTGTTGATAGTAACGTCGTTGTTGGGTGAAGTGGTGTTGAGCGGTTCTGAATGATTCGTTTGTCGTGTATAAAGGAGATTTATGAGAAAAGTTTTATTATGGAGATATAGTATAAAAAAAATGTGTATAAAGAGAAGGACGAGGTTGGGAGTTAGATTTAGAAGCTGCGACGCTCTTGTCTAAGGCATTGGAATCGATCTAGTTATTTCGTTTTTTATTTTTCGGTTATTGAGTTCTGTCAGACAGACGAGAAACGAGCGAGTTTCATATTTTCTTAACGTGTAAATGCGGGGATATTTTACGGGGACGAGATAATTAAGATGCAAAGTCGGACGTCTCGTGTCGGGCATTTTCAGTGCAATGTATAATCGGAATCGGCAGAGATATTTAGATAGAGATATATTGTAGGCTCACTTATAAATAAATATGTATACATACGTAAAAATAAGTCTTGACGTACACATAATCACGTAAAGGGAATCAAGAGAATACATTCCGACAACACTGTCTCATATCACACTCGCGCATCAGCCGTCGAACTTTCGAATGCCTTAATTTTTTTAGTTCTCGAGATTAGTGAAGGAGTGACATTGAAATAGATTCACTTTAGAGGCCATATCTGAGATCTGAATAGTTCCAAACATTTTACTTTGGATAGAAATATTGAAAGATTACATTTATATATTGTAAAGAAATTCAGGAGAGTAAAATACCTGACAGTTTTAACCGTATGCATATATATTTTAATTAGCGCAATGCGATTTTTTTGTTAATCTGTTTACGATTATTTCTTAATCAAAACTCGTTGATCTAACGCTTGTGATTTTTTTATCTTCTATTTACTTCAAAAAGCGTAGATAGTTATTGTTGTTTAAATTTTAAATTAATCATTTCATCGCATTTTATTTTTAACACAAATTTTTCTAATAACAAAGTAGCGCATGTATAAAAGAAATATATAAAAACACATATTTTGAATGAAAAACTCGTTGTAAAGAGTTTCAAATATTGTGAAAATTGTAGTTTTTAAGATATTTACAAAAACGACTCATCGCATACGACCAATCATTATTTGTAATACAGTCTTATAAAAAAAATAGCCAGTTGTAAGTCATTACTGTAAGACTTGACCGTAACGGACTTTACATTCAAATGTAAGTGAAACGAAAAATATTTCGGATACTATGTGTAAAATACGTGTTAATTTATCGAATTATTTTACGCCTAGTCAATTAATTACTGTAACATAACTAATACATGTATATTTACTAAAAAATTGTTAACTCATGTACAATAAAAATTAATTCTTTTTTTTAATTCTTTTTGATACTCAACTGAGCGTATTTCGGTAAAGCTTCAGTCGACAAACATTAGGCTTGACTCGTATTAAGTTATGCTGTTTATTAACATTATTTTAATAACGATATAAAAGTAAACTTTAATTTTAACTTTAAAAGATTAATAAAATGTAAATGCACTGTGTAAAATTGCTAACATTGCATTTTGTAGTTGTTGATTAATAAAATAATCGCTGTCACATTCTTAAATTTCTTGAATCCATTTTTTTATTGCTTGCAATATTTTGACTTAATTAAATTATAGTTTTTATTGTTTATAAGAGTTTTTCCCGATCATGAATACTATTGCGAATGGTGTAGGTTTCTACCACAGGCATGTTACCTACACTCTCATAAATGATTTCCTATTTTACCGACTAAAGATTCTCTCAATTTACCCTTTGTAGAAAACTTACTCATCAAACGATAAATAGTTTTAGGTATATTTCTATTTTATCTTTGTACGAAAATTGCGCACAACAAAATTTATATTGTTCGTTATAGCGACACCGATGTTTACATGAAATATGATGCCACGTTACGGCATCTTCGGGAATACTTATTTTATGGGCTTAGACTTAAATACAAGGTTTTCCTTTCCGTGCCTTAACGATTATTTGCGATTGAAATGTAATATTTACGTATTTGAATTTTATATCAAATGTAATGGAAATTGAATTCATAGTTAAAAATCAGACTACTGTATACAATAACCAGCTCTATAAAAAATTCATTCAATTCACGAAAAATATCGACGAATAAATAAAAAGACTGTCGTTTCACTCATCAACAAACCATTCTATTTACAAAAAAAAAGTGAAATAAAGAACCGCAAACGAAATAAAACGTCCCTTGGCGTAAAATCGTGTGTCACCAGCATTGTATATCCCACGGCTATATAGATTGTGTGCGTATCGCGCGTGCAGCCGTTTTTCTGTATAACCAGCGAAAAATCAGCGCTATAATTTCGGGCATTTACACTGGGATTAATCGAGGGGGGGTCTCCGCACACGATACCTATAGCTCGTAAGCCGCTTAGGGCTCGCTTTCTCCAGAAAAAGGGAAAGGTATAGGGAGAGACGATTCTTAATCCGACAGCCGATAATTTTCGTCGTATGGCAGCGATGATCATTTCGACGGGGAGAGCATTGTTCGTGGACGCGGTTGGTCGCGTGCCGGACTTTTGCGCGCCCTTATTTTTGGCGAGATCGTTGGAAATTTTGCGCAAGTGATCGACGGCTCTTTTCGACGTGGATGATGGGATTTGTGTGTCAGCGGGGGTGAAGGTGTGCTGAAAGGACTTGGGAGGGTTGGCGTGCGATGGATGTGTAATCGAGAGGGGAATGTTCGAGACTTATAATTATTTTTATGCGAATTAATGTTTAATCTTTGGGAATTATTCGAATTTGAATGAAAATCAGCTACCGATTGTAACGACCGTAACTGATTAAGCGCAAATGTAAAAAATTGCGATAGATTGAATATTTAGGAAGTTCTTTGGGAATACCGCACTGATAAGAGTGACACGCTAATATAAGAGTACAGACGTTTATAACTCGATTATCGGTTTTGTAAGCCAAAATTTCGCTACCGAGAACAAGTTGAGGATGTCTTATAAAAATTTAGCGGCTCTTGTGCTTCTCGGCGTCTCTGTTGGTATAAGTAAGTTTGAAATGATTTACATGAATACTCACTAATTCTTGCATTTGTTTTTTATGACGACTAAGAATAAAGGAAAATATTAAATTTGTACAATACGTAATCCGTTTTAGTTGCAGGTTTAGAGACGGAAAATATCGTGCAAGCTACAATATTAGACAATGAAGAAAAGTTTCCTTATCAAGTATCCGTTCGAGTTTTCGACGAACATATTTGTGGTGGCACACTCATCGCTCCTAATATGGTACTCTCCGCTGCTCATTGTTTTATGGATAGATCTACTAATTACTATGACTTCTATTTACTTAATTATAACGTCATGGCTGGAAGAATAGAAATAGACCAAAATTCTCCTGTAATTGATGTTGATTATTTGTGGTTACACAATCGATATGAGTTAATTAAATTAAATGGCAAATTCCATTCTCTTGTTAACGACATTGCTCTTTTGAAGGTGATTTTTATTTCTATGATTATCTTTTTAAAAAAATGTAATTTGTTATTACAACATTTGCGTTCGATTATTGCAGCTTGTGGATAGTTTTCCCGTTGGTTCTGAAACATCTATAAACGTTCTACGCCTACCGAGCTCTGTAGATTCATTTGTAGGTCGAAATGCTACGGTCACCGGCTTCGGTACTATATATATAGAAAGCGAAAATACAGACGATAAGCTTTCTGCAAATCAATATACGTATAGAGGAAAAAGTTACAATTTACGTCTACTATCAGAAATAGTTACAGATAAACCTCAGAATTGCAAGGATGAAAAAATCTTGTGTGCCCTATCACATGAAGATGGAGCAGGAGCGTGTCGAGTAAGTCGAAATTGTATATTCAAGAAAATACAATTTCTTTTTAAAGTTTTACGCATTAATCCTGAATTTACAAACTTATTGCACATTTGCAGGGAGATAGTGGTGGACCGTTTGCATTTAACAACGAAGTCCTTATAGGCATCGTAAGTCACGGCCCGAAGGACTGTAATGATCATATATCACCTCAGCGTTATACTAGAGTTACGCACTATTTGGACTGGATAACAAAAGCCAAGGCAGACAATTTGACAATCTTCGATGGTTGGAGGGTAGATCTTCGCAAAGCACTGCACGAAAACAAATTTGCCGACGATGAGAACATTCCTGAATCGGTTAAATATTTTTACGCTTATAAAAAAGTTCATTTAGATACTTTCAACTACCCTTTGGATCCAAATATATTAAGTTTAATAGCAAGAAAAGGAAAATATATGCGTGAAAATCCATTGGATTACAATTACACTGTACCTACTCTTTCATTGCCTTACCGTAGAAAATAAATGTATTTAAAACTACTAATTATGTATAATTATGTACTAATTATACAATTCGCCTTTTTTATAATATAAGAAAAGTCTGTTACATAATAAACGGTTAAATAAAATACAATATTAACAAAAATTTATATTTTACCATTATTGTAATTTGTGTAATTTTCCACTTTCCAAAATCGTAATATCCTTTTATTTTGAAATCTTCTTTTGGTTATTTTAATTTTATATTATTCTGCGTAGTTAAATTGATAAAAAAGTTCACCGATATTTACATGCAATCACCTAACTTGTGATAGTTTATATTATATTTAGTTTATAAAGTGTTGAAAATGTTTTATAATTAATTTAAGGATTTTGATGAATATAAGAAGGTCTATAAATGTGACTCCTCCATTATCTTAATTAAAAATTACGCATATGAAAATATATGAAAATTTAATAAAATCCATCATGAATAAAATATTTTCGTTTAGAGTATTAATATTATTTAAAGTTATAATAAATAAACGTTCGTCAATTAAATAATCACTTTTCATTTTATTGACCACTAAAAGATTGAAAAAGTAGTTTCAAATATATGCAGATTATGTTAATAACATTTATGATGGATAGGTATGCTACGGATGTAACATTAATATTAAAAAAAAACCCAGGGATTTCAAGGCTAAAAATGTGCTACACATAATATTTTATAATCTTTATGAAGCATGAACAAAACTATACTCTGAAAGTCACGAGGCATATTGTATTGCACTTTAATTATAATCCAAGGTAACTTCAAGATTAATCCAGTTATAATGCTACCTTTGAATTTGAAGAACGGACTAACACATTAATGATTTTAGAAAATAACTTTAAACACCGGACGTAAGTGTAATACATTTTGGAAAAACACAATTGATACTTACGAGATCGAGGCTAATTAAACACATTTACTTTTTTTTCAATGAAGAAAGTAATATTTTGAAGACTACATGATAATTATCTAGGAATACCCCAAAAAGATAAGCTTATTAATGAGTTTATGAATTGAAAAGAAACCCTAAAGTTTTTTACGTTTATCACAGATAATGTATGGGCTTTAGAATATATTCGGAAACGTATGTTTAAACAAGTGCGCTTACATACTTTCCCCCAAAGTTAAGGAAGCAATATTTCAAGTAGGAAAGACCAAGAATTTTGATTTGCTAGAAATGTAGAGATTTTAGTATAAAAACTCAAGGGTCTGCTGGTCTCGATATCAGTTTTGTAACTACTGTTCAGTTACTAAAAAGAAAAATGGATTGCAAATATCTATCGACTTTGCTGCTTCTGGCTCTCTTTGCTGTATTAGGTAAGTTTACAACTGCACGCATTAAGTTTTTAGTTTTTTTTTTTCAAAAGATTTTTGATTTTTGACTCTTGATTCATAGATAATAATTTCCATATTTTTTTATTAAGAAGTATTCATATGTAGCACCCTCAAAAAATATTTAGATATTAAACATAGAAGTTATATAAAATATAAAGTTATACTAATTCAAAAATATTTTTTTGTTCTAGCTGCTGGCGAGGATGCGCCAAACATTGTCAACGGCCCTTTAAAATATATAGATCAATATCCCTATCAAGTAGCTATAACGGGTAAACGTAAAATTAACAATTATGTGTCGTGGACCAGCCGTTGCGGTGGCGCACTTATTGCTTTGGATACAGTATTGACTGCTGCGCATTGCGTTATGGCAGAGGATAGTGACAAATTATATGATGCAAAGGACTACACAGTTACAGCAGGAACGAATAATAGAGAAGATAAATATCAAGGTCGAGAAATAAAGGTTTCTGAGATTTACGTTCATAAAAACTATAAAATCATTTTGAACTCGTATGGTAATGTATCTGATGTTAAATCGGATATTGCTATTTTAAAAGTAAGTCTCTTGTTTCATATTGTGACTATTGTGATTGAGAACAGGTTAATAAAGCTCACTTAATGCATTACAGCTTGAAAAGAGTTTTACTGCCGGCCTGGACATTGATACGGTAAAACTACCGGACGAATTCGACAACTTTAAGGGTAGAGTAGGTACGGTCACTGGTTACGGAGTTAATCGGGTTTCGCTAGAAAGGAGTTCATCTGGGTGGGACTACATAAAGAAATCCGATTACAATTTGCGTAGTTTACAAATAAAAATTATGGACGATTGTAAATCTCCTGATGTACAGATATGCGGAATTTCATCTGGAGAATGGTCAGGAACGTGCCAAGTAAGTACAATTTATCGTTTCATTGCACAAAGAAATTTAAATTATTTAGAAATTAATATCAAATTCATTTTTTTCATGATTGCAGGGAGACAGCGGTGGCCCACTTGTAGTTGATCACAAAGTCGTTGGTATCGTAAGTTATGGATCTGATTCTTGTAACGATAATATATCTCCTGGTTCCTTCACCAAGGTTACACACTTTGTAAATTCCATCCGAGATGTTATGAATGGCAGGAATTCAACACAGTATAAGAAGTATAAAGTTCAAGAAGAACTTGATAAACTGAATAAGCCAATTCAAGAAAATCGTTCGCCAGTAGCGCAACGCCCCCCAGCTATCCGGACGACTACCAAAAGACCTTCCACTGAATTCGATAAGCTCTTTCCCCCATTCTATTTAGGAGCCATCACACCTTCACCAAAACGTCCTATAATAAATATAATTCAAAAGTATGATCAACTCATCGAAAAATTCGAGTATTTAGTTTCTATGATGGAAAGTTCCTCACCAGTTAATGTTGAACGTTGGAAAGGAATTTTAAATAATTTCTATAGCAAACTTCTTAATGTCGCACCTTACTCGCAAGATCATCTTAACCTTTATTCTCCACTTTTAAATGAGCTTGAACCTGAATATGAGAATATAAAGCGTCAGTATTACTTATATACTGCAAAATTCTCAAGTTTTAATTTTCCTTTTTGGAAATAAAAATGAAAATATAAACACAGATTTATCTTTTAATAATATGTAGTCTAACGTTGAAAAGCATCGTATGTTTTTTTATTGTTATTAGTAATTTCTCTATGATTTACTTCTTGTATAAACAATAAAGTAATAAACCGACTTATATTTTAAAACAAAAGTTTTCTGCATATTCTTATATATTTCCTTATTCTTTTCTTTTTAAAACAAATTTACTTTAAAATATAGATCTTAATAAAATTATATATTTTGTTCACCACGATAACATGCGTAGGTAAATTTAGAAAATACTTTTGCCGAAAAATTAATTTTTTAATTGTAATCGTATTTTTTACAAACTAAATTAATTTATAAAATTTATTAAAGCTTTGTAAATTAGTAACATTAATTTATAAAGCGTTCATATAAGTAATGTTTCCTTACTTATCAAATTTGAAATTATTAAAAAATTTTTTGACAAAACTGCTTTACTATAATATTTTTTGAGAATATTAAAATAAATGCATACAAATGTTCTTTTTTCTCAGATAAACGATTGAATCTAGATTTAGTAAAAAATCAATTATTATATTTTTAGCTGTTTACTTGCAGAAATATTTTGAAATGCACATATCTTTGCAGTGCATACATAACTTGTTAACAATTGTGTAACTTGTAATCAATTAATGTGTGTATTACTGGCAGTAAAAGTATCTATACCTTAGAAATAGAAGATATGCTATTATCTTTTTATGTTGTATTATCACAGATTTATAAATTTTTATAATTTATATCGACGCACTTAACGAAAATCAACCGGTTTCATATTCCCCGCGAAAACCAATCGGATTCAGGTTGCCGCGAAAATCAATCGATTTCGTGAGTTTGCCGCGAAGAACAATCGATTTCGGAAAAAATAATCATCTTCATATATAAATGACTTATACTAAAAATTTTTAATCGATTTTTGGACCTAATATAGATAAGGGCCTACTCTACTGAAAGCTTTTTTTCCCAAAGCTCTATCTAATCGGTAGAGCGTACTATTTAATTTTGTACTCAAATGTAGCTTCGTTTGTTTTTTCGTTTTCCTGAAATCGATTGTTCTTCGCGGCAACTTACGAAATCGATTGATTTTCGTGACAGGAAATGAAACGTACCAATTTTCGTCGCTGCTTTTTGAAAACGATTCATTTTCGTTGGAAGTTTCAAACAGATTAATTTTCGTTAGGGGCGTCGTTATTAAGTAACAACTTGAACCTACTGTTTTATTACTTAACCGATTACAAATCGGAATGTAACATTAATTATGTTGCCAATTATCATTGACTTCTTTTCTTTAGTAATATCGCAGTAGCCAAGTATAATTATATAAATAACCTGTGGGTTTTTTTCGTGTGTAAACAATTACATTTCTTTATTTCTAAATTACAGGAACTATACTTCAATAATGTGGAACACAATTTTTATTTGAAAGCCCAATGGATAACGAGCAATTATCGATAATTAATTATTGTACTAATATTATTCTTATGACCTTAAGGTTTCGTTAAACAAAGCAGCGGAAGCAATAATAATTATCTAGGAATACCCCAAAAAATTAAGCTTATTAATTAGTTTGTGTATTGAAAAAAAATCTAAAGTTTTTTACATTGATTATAAATAACGTGTAGGCTTTAGAATATACCCGGAAACGTATGTTTGAGCAAGTGCGCTTATATACTTTATCTAAAAGAGAAGGAAGCAATATTTCATAGGAAAGACCAAGAATTTTGATTTGCTAGAAATGTAGAGATTTTAGTATAAAAACTCAAGGGTCTGCTGGTCTCGATATCAGTTTTGTAACTACTGTTAAGTTACTAACAAGCAAAATGGATTGCAAATATCTTTCGGCTTTGCTGCTTCTGGGTCTTTCTACTGGCTTAGGTAAGTATACAACTATACGCATTAAGTTTTTAGTTTTTATTCCAAAGATTTTGGATTTTTGACTCTTGATTTCCATTTTCTCAGTGAGAACTATTTATGTATTGCACTCTTAAAAAATATTTAGATATTAAATAGAAATTATGTTAAAATTTGCATGTTACCATTAAACTTAAAGCTATTGAATACCAATTTGAATATATTTTTTCTGTTCTAGCTGTTGGTGAAGACGCGCCAAACATCATCAACGGTACTGATGCTGATGATTATGAGTTTCCTTATCAAGTTGGTATAAAAGGTTTCAATAGACGTACAGTTACGAATTGTGGCGGCTCACTCATTGCTTTAGATACAGTATTGACTGCCGCGCACTGTTTTATGAAAATGAATAGTGATAAATTTTACGATGCACGGATTTACAAAGTTTATGCAGGAACGAATGATCTAAAGGATTATCGTAAAAGTCTAATCATAAATGTTGCTAAAGTTTACGTTCATGCGGCCTATAAGGTGTACCTTACAGAAGAAGGTGCTTTCCACCGTAGTATTAATGATATTGCTATTTTAAAGGTAAGTCTCTCGTTTAATATTGTAAATATAGTTCAGAACACGTCAGTAAAGCTGACTTAAATCCATTGCAGCTTAAGGAGGGTTTCCCTGCTGATACCCAGGGCATTGATACTATTTATTTACCGGAACCATATGAAAACTTTAAGGATAGAGTTGGTACGGTCTCTGGTTACGGATATAATCTTATTGAGGAAAAGCAGAGTCAAACGTATCCATATGGTTGGTATTTAGAAGGAAAATCAGATGATAAATTGCATAGTTTAAATATGACAATTTTGAGTGATGCTAATTGTGATTATTCTGATGTACACATATGCGCAAGTACATCTGGAATATGGTCAGGAACTTGCCAAGTAAGTACAATTTATCGTTTAAGTGCAGAAATAAAATAAAATAATTTAAAATAACGTCGAAATTAATATCAAACTTATTCTTTTCGTGATTGCAGGGAGACAGTGGTAGTCCACTTGTAGTTAATCGCAAAGTCGTTGGCGTCGTAAGTTATGGACCTCAAATCTGTGACAATACTAGGTTTAAAGCTCACTTCACCAAAGTTACGGCTTTCCTAGATTGGATCCAAGATTGTATCAATGATAAACATCCAACACTGTATAACAAGTATGACGTTGAACAAGAATATTATAAATCACTAAATCCCATACGTACAGATCGTCCACCAGTAGCGCAACAACCCCCAGCTATCCGGACGACTACCAAACCTTCCACGGAATACGAGGAGCCCATTCGCTCACCCCCCTCTGAAAGCGTGGAACCTTCACCACAATTTATACAAACTGCAATTGAACGCTATAAACGTGAGATCGAAATACTCGAACACTTATTTAATCAGTCTTCATTCCGCTATAAAAATCACATTCAGGAGTGGAATGAAATTTTAAAAAATTTCAAATTTAAACTTTCTCAAACAGTCTTTAACTCTGAAAAAGAAAAGTTAGAATTTTATATACATTCTTATCGAGAACTCTATCATGAATATAAAAGATTAACTAACTAATAATATCCCTAATAACCTGTCCAAAGTCTTAATAAACATAGATTAGACGTTATCTTTTAATTTCTCTGTATTTAACTTCTTGTACAGACAATAATAAACCAACTTACGTTTTAAAACAAAAAATTTTTCATTTAAAACAAATTTACTCTAAAACACATATATTAGTAAAATTATATATTCAATTTACACCAACTACATGTGTAGGCAAATTTAAAAAAAATTTCACCTTAGGGAAAATTTTTAATTTGTTAATGACCATTCTATTTTTTACGAAACTAAAATAACTTATGAAATCTATTATATTATTATATTATGTTAGAAGCTTTGTAAATTAGTGATATTAATTTAGAAATCAGAAGCGTACGTATAAGTAATGTTTCCTTACTAATGAAATCTGAAATTATTAAAAAAAAATTTTCACAATACTGTTTGACTACAATATTTTCCGAAAATATTAAAATAAACGCATACGAACTTTCATTTTTACTCATATCGGATAAAAGATTCAATTAAGATTTAGTAAAAAATCAATTATATCTTTATAGCTGCTTACTTGAAAAATATTTTGAAATGCACACTTATCTTTACAGTGCATACATAACTTGTTAACATAAATATTTAATTAATGTGTGTATTATAGACACTAAAAGTATCTGTATCTTAGACAAAGACGATATGCTATTATCTTTTTATATTGTATTGTAACCGGATTTGTAAATTTTTACAAGCTTTATATTATATCAACATAAATAAATAAATCTGTTCAAGATAAATTGCAAGATAATGTTTCAATGTACGATTCACAATACCCAATAAAATAACATAATTTTTATTAGAAATCCAACGGATAACGAGCAACTATTGATAATTAATAATCGTACTATTGTTATTCTTATGACTGTAAGGTTTTCGTTAAACAAAGCTGCGGGAGTAATAATTATTAAGGAATATCCCGAAAAAAATTAAGCTTATTAATGAGTATGTATTGAAAAGAAACTATTTTTTTACATTCATCACGAATAACGTGTGGGCTTTAGAATGTATTCGAAAACGTGTGTTTGAACAAGTGCGCTTACATACTTTCTCCATGAGCGAAGGAAGCAATATTTCAAGTTCAATAATTTTTTAAGGAAAAACCAAAAATGTTGATTTGCTAGAAATGTAGAGATTTTGGTATAAAAACTCGAAGGTCTGCTGGTCTGGATATCAGTTTTGTAACTACTGTTCAGTTACTAACAAGCAAAATGGATTGCAAATATCTTTCGGCTTGGATGCTTTTGACTCTTTTTGCTGGCTTTGGTAAGTCTACAACTACAGACATTAAATTTTTAGTTTTTATTTAAAAGATTTTTTACTTTTGACACTTCTTTATTGATTCTTAGATGATTATTTTCATTTTTTCGCTGAGAAGTATTCGTATATTGCACCTTTACAAAATATTTAGATATTAAATAAAAGTTACATATACTATAAATTTGTTGAATACCAATTTAATTATATTTTTTCTCTTCTAAGCTGCTGGCGAAAACGCGCCAAACGTTGTCAATGGTACCCTAGCCGGCGTCAATCAATTTCCCTATCAAGTATCTGTATTACATCTTTTTGGCGGTATTAGGTTTCCCATTTGCGGTGGCGCACTCATTGCTTTAGATACAGTATTGACTGCAGCGCATTGTGTTATGCAAGACGAAAATGACAAATTATATAGGGCGAGGCAGTACAAAGTTACGGCAGGAACGAATAATGTAATGGATGACAACAATGGTAAAACCATAAGTGTTGCTGAGGTTTACGTTTACGGAGACTATCATAATCTTGATAATGATATTGCTATTTTAAAAGTTAGTTTCTTTTTTTATATTGTGAATATTGTCATTTAGTACTCGTTAAGACAGAGCCTGCTTGTATCAATTGCAGCTTGAAAAGAGTTTTACTGCCGGCAAGGACATTGATACGATACAACTACCGGAACCGTAAGACAGCTTTGAGGGTAGAATAGGTACGGTCACTGGTTTTGGAAGGGACCGCGTCTGGAAAGTTAGTGAGTATTACATTGGAGATTCAGATTATCGATTACGCAGTGCAGAATTGAAAATTAAGAAGGACAGAGATTGTTATAAATCAGAAATACATTTATGCGCGACATCTGACAGATACGTAGGAGCTTGCCAAGTAAGTCTATCTCGTATCTCTTGATTAATTAGTAACATACAATTAATCAGATTTATTACAAAATGCGTACATTTTATATTTGCAGGGAGACAGTGGTGGTCCATTGGTGGTTGATCACAAAATAGTTGGCATCGTTAGTTGGAGCTCTGAACACTCATGTAACGCCAGGGAATCCACAGAATATTTCGCGAAAGTTACTCTTTACTTGGACTGGATCAAAGCGATCATGAATGGTCGGACGCCGTCAGCTGGGTATAAGCGTTACAATGTTCAAGAAGAATACAAACGAACAACTACAAGTCGCCCAACTTGGAGCAAACGGTATTAACTGACCTGACCCCAAGATTAATCAGATTATCAATGTAGATTAAACTTTATTTTTCAATAATAAACAGTCCAACATTGAGAATAAAAACCAAATGTTACGTTTTTTCTACCATAATTGCTAATTTTCTACTCCTTTTCTTCCAAGAGCTGCGAAGCAAACGACTTTACCCTTCTTCCCGTTAATTAAGACCCCAAAATTACTCCGTCGCATTTCGCCTGAACAACATTTTCACTCCCACTGCTGAACCCGTTCCCGGAGACAACGAAATCGTCACAATGCAAATCGTGGCCTGATGCTTTTCGCGGCTCCCCCATGAAATATGTATGATCCTACTGCCGGGGACTCAACGCTCTCTCTCTCTCTCTCTTCTCGTGTCCCCCCGAGCTCTTTTGCAGCGATAAATTATCCCCATACCGCGTGCGTATATAACCAGCCATGCCATATTTTATGCAAATACAACCTCTGTTAATCACAAATTACGAACGTGTAGCCTCCGATATGGCCGACACGCGTGACGTTGACGTTTAAAAAAGAAAAAAAAATACAGAGATAAAGATTCAAAGCTTTAGATCTTTTGTTTTTAACGTAAATTCCACCTTATCCTCGCCAAAATGTGTCACCCCTACAGCAATATAAAACTGATAAACCTTCTTATTTCTCGCTTTCCAAGATCATCCAAAACTAGGATCTAAAAAAAAAGTTTAACGCTAAAATTATACCATACATATCGTCCCTTCAAAAGCTATTCCTCCCATAAACTACCCATATCGATCCAAAATCCGCGGGAGCGTCGTTGCAGCCTTATGCGTCTGCGTGACACTGATCGCCCATAATCGTCCCAAATTCCGTCCATCCCCGCAGCGTCCGAGCAAGAGAGAGAGAGAGAGGCAAAGAACGGGAGAGCGTCCATACACCCCATGCTCCCCTTGGCGTCTAATCTCGCGGCCCATAATTCAGCATTTGCCCCGTCTTTTCCGCGAGCGAGCGCCTCGCTCTCGCGCTTATTCCTTTATTAAACGCAAATACGATTAGTATTTTTCCCTGGCGCAGCATGTGTGTGTAACTACGGGCACCCATTGTAAGGCCTCCAACTGACGAATGGGCCTGTAGTGAGGCCCATTGTTTAATGCCCCGCCGAGTTACATCGGTCGGATACATTATTCTCTTGCGATATATAGAAAACGGGATTAGTCCCTATATACCTGCGGACTTTTATACACGTAATTCCTCTCGGTTATATCTATCTCTGCCTCGTTTCAGTTTACTTAGGAGACACGCGCTTTGCGATGTATACGCACGTAATACAGAAGAGGAATATTTTCGAATTAATAACGAATGTGTGATGTTTTTTGTTATCTCTGGATAACAAAGATAGGTTTATTTCTAGAACGTTTTAAATATTAACTCTTTTTTCCAAACACTTGTACCGATTACCATAATTAATCGCTGGCAATAACGATAACAAATTTACGACGAATAAAATAAGAGAGAGAATCCTAAATTACGAAAATGAAATGCATAGTTTTTTTGTTTGTTTGTTTGTTTGTTTTTTTTTTTTTTTTTTTTGATGATTCGAGATCAATCTCTGAGTACTCGGTGCTCCTCCTCGGTTGGCATGTCCGCCACCGCCTTGTTTATCCAGTCCAAGAATTTAGGGACTCTGGTGTAGTGCGCCGGATTAACAAAGTCCGAGCACGTCTCGTCGCTCGAGCTCAGTACGCCGGCGATCTTTTTGTCGACCACCAAACCGTCGCCACTGTCGCCCTTTTGGAAACAACAAACATAAAAATTAACATCAGATTTATTTTTACAAATAATTTTTCTTATTTTTTCTCAAATCACACTTACAGCGCAAACTCCGGTATTGCTCTTCAGCGTTTTAACGCAATAGCACATGTCCCTATCGAAGCATCCTGGATCGCTATCCTCCACAATCGTCACCTCCAAACTGTACAAAGTCGAGTTGTCGGACGACACGTAATTGTACTCGTCAGGTCCTTTATTGGGGTTGGGCATGACCACGGTGTCGCCGTAACCAGCGACCACGGCTTTCTTGCCGTTAAAAACGTCGTTCGGCCCGGGTAGAGCGATCTTGTTGATGCTCGAGCCTTCGGCGAGAGTAAACCCGCTGGATAACTGAAAATTTCACGCGATCCTTAGTATACGATCTTCACTCAAATCTCGAGTTAATAAAACTATATACACTCACTTTTATAACGGCGATGTCGTTGTCGAGGTAAGCATTCTCATCGACGACCCTTATATTGAACTTCTTGTGCACGTAGACGTGGGAAATGCCAACGGTATTCGCGGCCTGTTTAACGTTGGTCTGCCCAGCCGCGACTTTGTACTGCTTGATCGAATGGTGTTTCGGATTGAGGAAGCAGTGGGAAGCGGTGAGTATGGTTTTCTCGTCGAGCAGAGAGCCGCTGCAGAAGTGCGTCGTGCCGTTCTGGATGGACACGACGTAAGGGTGGTCCGATTGACTTTTCACCAGATTACCCCCGATGATTTTTTCCAGTTCCAGGCTGTTTACTGCAGTGCGAGGGTGTATATGAATTTTGAGATATGCGTGGGATTGTGGATTTTTTTTTATGGTATTTGTGGCTTACCCAAGACAGCCGAGAGCGCCAGAAGCAGGAGTAACGACAAACTATTGCAAGCCATCTTGTCTTGACTTCGCTGCAAGATACTTGCCACGGAATGTCTCGATCGCAATGTGTTCCGATGAAATTGTCGCTTTATATTCACAAAATTGGCCGATAAAACCATTGAAATTTATTGCCTTTTTTTGTTTTTTAATTGCTAATTAGCAATAAACGTTAGCGCCTGTGTGCTCGAGTTTTGACAGAAGGTCAATCTATTTACGTTTCATACGGCCCATTTAAATTGTCGCATTAACGTCAAATTTATCATTTCAATTAGCATTCGCTACGAGATGGCTCGAAAATACACGGGCGCGCGCGTATGCGTATCAGTTGCGCAAACGAGGGAGAGAGAGGTGCACCTAGACGGCGCCGCGGATCTCTACGAAGAAAAGGTGTATTTTTAACATCTCGACCCTGACATTGCGTCGAATTGTGAAATTGGATACAGATAACTGCTTTTTTCTTGTAACTCATCTACGTAAGACAGCGTAATTATACAGATCTATTTTAACTAACTGTACGTCGAGCATTTATTCAGCATATTTGATTTTGTTTGCTCTGTCGTGTGTGTGTAGACACAGATCAGTTTTTCTTCTCTTCACTCTCGTCATTTGATTTACTGCCACATCAATCATCGACGCTTTAATTAACATTCATTTTCCGATAACGCCTAATTCTCTTTATACTTATCCGCGTCTGTTTACCATAAACCAGTACGACGCGGTACGAGAGCGTCATCCCTTCCTCTTAGCGCTTTTAAACGTATTCCAAACTCGCTAACAAGAAACCCACGTGTCCCTAAACAGACACATCCTACATCAAGGGCTGATCGGCTACTCGGACAGCTTCGAAAAAATAACACGTGTAAGCTCCGAGCGGAAGAGAAAGAAACAGAGTTGCATACGTACATATACAAACGCAACGGCAGCAACATAAGGGCTCTTCAGAAAAATATCCATCAAGCCAGGCAACGAGGCCGCAGCCGTTGCGTGTCGCGCAAGGGCCCCGACACCTCTCCAAGTCCCCGCGTGGCGTGTCGAATCGAGCCGAGAGAGCCTTTCGATATATTGGCGCGCGTCAGCTTCTCCCCCATCCTTCTTTTATAGCCACACGAGAGCGTGTGGGCCAAGCGCAGCCGGCTTAGGGAAGAGCGTGAATCGCGAGATAAGCGTGACGAACACCGAACTGACTCGGCCCTCTACAGAGGCGCTTTGATCCTAGGGATCTGTACGAGGGGCGGGGGATACTTTGTGCGTTTGTGTAATTTAGGCATTGGGTTATTAGACAACGGGAATCTGGCGTTTGATGCTCGGTATAAGCGGGTAATGGACGTGAAAATTTTCGTTTGGTGATTTTTGCGTTTTTCGGGATTGATTTTTATATTGTTTTATTTTTTTTTGGGGGGGGGGGGAAGTTCGTTATGATGTTTATGACGAATTAATGCGTTATCGATGGAAAAAGGCTGTGTACTTTTAAGTATTGATAGGTCGATTTATTATCGGCTTTTGATGTTTTTTTATACGTACACGTAAATTCGATTTATTAGCACGAAAAATAACATTAAAACGAATTAAAACGGACGAGCCGGCTCGTTAAATTGCGATATGTAACCCGGGGAATCGGCGTATTAGCAAGAGAAGGTCGATATTTTGTAATGAATAAAATATAAAAAAGGGAAAAGTTTTAAAATGTCCCCCATTGACGAAATATGTGAAGCACTATAAATACACTTCTCTTACCACTTGCGCGTGAAAAAGAAGAAAAAAAATTCAAAGCGCCTTTTTCACACTCAATTGACCGCAGTTTCCCCCCTCCCGAAATAACTTTAATGAAACGTCTCTCGCGCGCGCATTCCTTGATCAAACTTCGAAATTCAAAAAAAACTCCACTCTCTCTTGCTATATAACAACCAGCGCCATAAAAAAAGAAAAAAAATCTAGGAACCCCACGAAAAGTGATTTTTCGCAGGCGTACACGTGTGTAGAAAAATCAATCTCTCAATATCCTATACGCCCCTGTACATACCCACCACAGAAAAAGCTGGGGGAGAAGAAGAAGAAGTAGAGGAAAAAAAGGGAAACGAGTGTCTATTTCTCTTTCTTTCCAAATCAAATCCTCAAGCGCGCGCGCGCACGGGCCATTGAGCAATTTTCCGTTTTAGCATATATACAGCCGCGGAGTAGAGAGCTAAATCAGCTGGCTTCGAGCGAGGCAGGGGGAGAGGTGCGCTCTCCTATTGAGGTGCACTCGAGAGAGATATGCGGCTGTTACATTATGCCGGGGCTGTTAATTAAAGTCCGCGCACAGACAGCCCCTCAGGCTGAGCTTCATCAAGTACATTGCGTTATGTACGCGCGCGCCGATCATCCTCTGCTTGTTTTATAGACGCGGTATATATAACGTGAGGCTTATATCGTTTTATTATTAATTAAGTTTTCGTCAACAATAAACGATGTTAATGCACACCGCTATATTTGATAACGCAGAGCTGTAAGCAAACGAGAGCAAAAACGTCCGTTTTTAATCGTTAAATTCAGCGGTAGTAAGTGCGTGCGGTGTGCGTTTAAAGGCGCGATAATTAATTTCAGAATGTGAAAAAGGGACAGACGGAAAAGACCGGCAAACCGCGTCGAATGTCTCTCGACACTACTCAAGATCGAACGATAGAGAATGAAAAAGAGAGAAAGAGGGGGAGTAGGAAGGGAGAAAGCCGACAATACCACATACATATAGAGGGAGAGAGATAGAGAGAAAAGGAGAAGCCGCGTCGCGACAATAGTCCAGGGGTTGACAATACAGGAGCAAAGGTGCGCGGGGCACCTGGTGAGAGAGAGAGGGCGGCCCCTTTTGGAAAATTGCCGTAAAATTGCGGGGAAAGCGATATTTTATACCGCGAACGAGGGCCGCCTGCCAGAGGTTATAAGTGAAAGCGACGTGTATCTTATAATACTAAAAGGCTATGCTTACGCGATTTTATGGAGTGTCCGATTATGCGGAACAGAGAGCGGCTGCTGCAATTTGTCGAGGCCCTATACGCTCTCGTCGCTCCTTTCGGATGCACTCGAGAGTGCGTTATTTATGACTCTCGCTCTTGGTCGCGCGTCCATTATATTAACAGGGCAAGTCCCGGGATGACGCGTTATTCTGAGGAGTAGAGAGGGAAAAGAGAGTCTTAGGCCGCGCTGCATGTGGAGTTCTTGATTAGCCAATTTTAAACGAACAATCGAACGCGCACTTTTCGTTTTGATTATTACAGGCACTTGGGCTTGCGTTTTGTTTCTTCTCTCTCTCTCTCTCTCGAGATATTATAATTACATCGATTAACCGTTTAAAAAACGAAAAAGGTAAAGCCCGTCATTCTGTCCACTCGAAGCTTCATACTTTTAGACACGTATATACCGACAGCGAGACGATAATCGCCGCAGTGTTTCCACAACAGGCGCCCACACGTGAACGAGTCACCTTGCGTCGATCCTCTAATCCCCGAGTGTCTCTCTTTCATGCCCCTAGGCCAACGGCTCTCTAAATCCCCCAGCAGCACCTGGCCCACAACGTGCGTCTTGTCCTCTCCTCTCAACGTCTTTCCAAAACCCCGCGTCTTACATATCCCCCTCGACATAATCTCTTTGATCGCCACTTCTCTCTCTCCGTAATTTTTTGCCATTTTTCCACGCAACAACCGGCAACCCGATCGATAAATCCTCCAAAGCTAATTGCCAGAGAGCGCTTGTAAGGTCGCGCAAAGTGTGTCGCACGCCTATCCCAATGCGATTCTAGTTTAGTCGCCCTTTCGAACACCCCGCCGCGCTCTCTGCCCGCAGCTTACATTCAAAAAGCCTCTCTTTTCCATATAAAAACTAAAGCCGCGCAATTAGCTCTCGCATTGACACTTCATCTCGCCTCTCTCTCTCTCCTCGGCAATCGCATTATAAACGCCGAAATAAACGCCTCCTAACACAATATAAGCCTCCTCCTCCCCCTGGTGCGTAAATAGCCGTGCGAGAAGTGCAGCACGCGACCGGAAGGAGGTACCGAGGGCAGGCCACATCCGCCCCCCCTGGTGGCTGTTCTAACGACGTTACGCCGACTTTTGCGGAGTAGAAAGACAGGCTGAGTGGGAGACGCACCCTTGATTCGACGCTCAATGGACGCACAGACACACACGCGGAGAGTATGGCTGGTATAGAGAGAGAGAGAGCGTCGCGCTCCCCCCCCCCTCTTTTTTATTTCGAGACACGTGCGTGTGCTCTTTGTCGGCGGCCAACGCCTGATTTTTCAAGGGAAGGGGAGGGGGGGAGATAAAAGAGAGCTGGGCGGTAAGGGGATGTATCGGGTGTAGAGCGGGAGAGAGAAAAAGGATGCCCGGCGATGGATGGTAGAGGGGAGGGGATATGT
This sequence comes from Anagyrus pseudococci, assembly GCA_030522585.1. Classification (NCBI taxonomy): domain Eukaryota; kingdom Metazoa; phylum Arthropoda; class Insecta; order Hymenoptera; family Encyrtidae; genus Anagyrus; species Anagyrus pseudococci. The sequence continues at coordinate 42,072 of JAPYYQ010000669.1, read as the reverse complement.
GATGACAGGAGCTGGCATTATGAGCCTATGTGCGAGATCTCGTGTAAACGCGCGCGCGATGGGCCTTTGGGAGAAATGGATTTTGATATTGTTACGCGGACCCGCGCGCACGCCTCTCTTTCTCGTTTCGATTGTGTACTGGTGGATATATTGTGATGCGGAGAGAAGAGTGGATTTAAGTGGGGAGAGAGAAGAACGTTAAAGGCTGTTGCGTGGTAGTGTGGGGAATTTTGAATTTTTTCTTTTTTTAGAGAGGAGGGGCGGAGAGGGAATTTCGTGTGATGAAGAATCGAGGTTGAAAGTCGGAGGTATAAAATCGGATAGATTTTGCGGTGATTACTAAGAGGATGTAACGAGATTTGGTTTATTATATTCGCTTTTTCGGCTTATTGGATTTTCACGAGAGAGAGAGAGAGAGAGAGAGAGAGAGAGAGAGAGAGAGAGAGACTTTTTGGCGAGAGCTATATATAGGATGGTCAGAAAATTGGGTTGGTGCAACATAGGCAGGGGCTGGGATGTATGTATACGAGGCTCGCGTCTTGATTGTGTCTTGTTCCTCTGTCGCGACGGTGCCCCGGCGTTTCCGAAGCTTGTTAGTTAGGCCTCTTGTACTACGAGAGTTGAGAAAATTAAATCTGCCTTTTGGACGTCACTTGGCTGCTCTGCTAAGCCGATTTTTAAACTTATGGAGACAATCTTAATTTTCATTGAACTTGAAATATTTATAAAAAAAAAGAAAATATGAAGATTATCTTAATTATACACGAGAATAGCGTGCGTAAATTATTCGATTCTAACTTGACGTTTATAGGTAAACTAAATTTTCACAAGCACAGAAGGGGAAGGAGTGAATCATTGATACACAGAGAGAGAAAGCTGTACTTTTAACCATGTTTAACTTGCTCGCGAGAGAGCGCCGGGCTCTAATTTGAAATTCATCTCTCGTTCAACTTTTTCAACCCTCGCATACAGTCCCCCCTGTTACGTACATCCAAACTCCAAAGTTAGCGATATGCGTTTTCGTAAGCTTCGCCCAAGTTTTCCAGTGTACGCGCGGACGGATTAATTTCGCAACTCCGCTTCATCCACACACACGCTGTGTATTCGTCCTTGATTCAAAAAATTCAAATTTAAAAAAAAAAGGAAATGTCTCTCTCTCCTTTGATACACATCTCGCTAAATCGAGCGCACTAATAGCGCAGCCCTGCTCAAATTAAATCTAAAAAGCTCGAATTTACACCAACTCTCGTCTCCTTAACGAACTTCAAATTCTCCTCTCTTCAGCGAAATGTATGCATCTCCCCTTGTCGCGCCCGCTTCATAGAGCACAAACGCCATCATCTCTCGTTCGAAAATTTCGTTAGAGTCACCCTATATATACCCGCCTTCTCTCATTCGAACTTGCAGAGCTCCAGCTGGCGTGCGCGCACCTTTTACGCCAATTCCCCTCTCTTTCTCTTCGCTCATTATCAAAGCTAGAATACTCGCTTCCCATGTCGAGCTAGAAAGGGCTGTGCGCTCGCGTATAATAATCAGCCTAGTCATCGGCGGATCATTTGCCGGCGAATCGTTGCAGGTCTCTTCTTTTGCGCCACCGGTTTTCCGCTCGTCACGCGCTAATAACGTCTCGTTACACACTGCTCTGCACACACGCACACCGCGTGTGAACTGATTTCTCTCTCTTTTCCAACGCATATACGTATTATGTATAAAATGAAAAATGCGATCGATATAAAAACGAAAAAAAAAGAGCAACCTGAAGCATTTCCTATGTATATCGGTATACACACAGGCGTAAGCAGGAGGAACAATAGATCCGGAGAGAGAGAGAGGAGGGCAAGAGTATCGTCCATAACCGGACTTCCGTCTTGGCGTCTTGGCTTCTGGAGAGGCTTTAAAAGCGCCGGCGTCGGGGGCTATCGGATTGCCCGGCTAAGAAATCTCCGGGCGGCCATTGTTCGCGTATTAACATCGCTGACGTCCATCCTCTCTCTTTCTTTCGGGCAATTAGAGACGTTTCGACGGGGTATAGAGGGAAAGAGGCGCGCATTCATCGAGGCCAACGGAGCATGGGCCTATCATGCAGCTACCGCTCTGCTGCGCTCCTCTCGAGCCAGGGGTATATGGGATGCGCGTGTCCAAACAAAAATCCGGCCCACGCGCCTTGCGCATTATGGGTATATAGGATGGCTCTCTCGAGCCTGGGAGCGGATGAGCTGCGCGTGTGTGTGGATGCTTTTGTCGTAATCGATGGCCTCGTCGCTCCTCGATTCACCGTGAAGTTTCGTGCGTGGATATTGTATCGATAGAATACTGCGTTTCTTGTTTCTCACACGTTTGAAGAGAATAAATTCGTAGCCGAATTATAAAAACGATGTTTAACGGGAAGGGTAATACACGCACGGAATATCGCAATGAAATCTCAATCGCAAACTGCCGGCGGTTATCTGGAGTTTGCCGAAAAGATCGCGAAGGAAAAACGCGCGTATTCGTATATATAGACGCAGGCTATGAGAGGTATAGCAACGCTTATTAGACGGCCAGGCGAGCGCGAACAATACGAAATCATAAATATATACGTATCGACAATGATGAGCTTACCGCTTACCCGGCGTTTTTCGGGCTATACAATAGAGAAAACGGCTCTCTCTTTCGCCGGCCCGGCCTATTTACAATTAGGATTTCAAAACACGGTCGCTATGTCTCTCTCTCTCTCTCTTTTCGGGATATACTTCGAAGGGGATAGCCTTAAGAAGCCGACGGAGCGCGAGAGATGTATCGCGAGAGAGCCGTGTACATGTCGATAATACTAATCCCGTGTCCGCAGGCTCGTATAACAATGGGAGGTTTTCGGGTTGACGGGAAATGCGCCGAGACACGTTGAAAGGATTGCGGACGCAGCGGGAAAAGCGCATTGGCGCGTTTGATGCTCGCGGAGCGGCCCCCCCTTTGTCGGTCTACACGGTCTGGTTAATTAAACCGGAGAAGTTTTGATTAACGGTGGGGTTTTCGGGGGCATCGAATGAAATAGTTTGTATAGGGTACTGCTGCTCTGGGTATTGGAGAGTTTGAATAATTTGCGCGTGTATAAGTGAGTTTTTCTTTCGTGCAATGTTATATAAAATGTTTGATGATTATTAAAAGTATCGTTGTGAATACAGAATCGCATAGAGTACTGGGCTGCGTTTCTGTATACATAAGCAATAAAATTGCAATCCTCTCGGTATTCCAAGTTTCGCTATTGTCATTGAAGAAAAAAGCTATTTCGCGCACTCGTAAAATATAAATAAAAAAAAAGCCTCTCTTAAACCAAAACCCTATACCCTGGAACAAAAGACAAAAAAATCCATCCATCACGACCATTCCACCGTTCTCTCAAACACAGACGCTATACCACACATCCCTCTCTCTCTCTCTCTCTTGCAAACCCCCAAAAACCCGCAAAATTTTTCTCTTTTTCGGCTAAATAGAATAGCATAAAAGGGTTACACACCGCCGCAGTCAAGCGGCCCCAGGATCGTGTCCCTCCCTTTCACTCCAACAGTCAAATGAGCCGATTTCGTCTCTTTGTACTTTACCGAAGCGCTTCTGGATTTTCCAGAGCGAGAAAGGCGTAAAAACTGCTGCCCCACCGTCAAAAGGCGCCAGTGGAAAAATCGTTCGAGGGCCGGGGCCCTCTTGTAATCGCTGATGCGTACACTCCTCCCGAATGGAGTGTATAATCGGCTGGCGTTTTTTCTTTCTTTCATGTTTCCGCAAGAGGTAAAGACCGATATATCGCTCGCCGTCGGATTTAATAATAAGACGCTTTTTCTCTTGGACAACATTTACGCGCGTGTGTCTCGGGGAAATCGGCTGTCGGACGTTCTCACGTCCTTTTTGCCTGAGATGCAAACTGAGGAGGGTGTATGTAACACAAACTCCTGTATGCACATATTGTCATAACTCGTACGCGCTTGGAATGCCGAAAGAGATTGGCAAGTTTACAGCCCCCCCCCCCCGCCAAGGGTGAGAAGAGGCTTTATAAGTTTGTTACGGGGACAGTTAACAAGATATAAGCGCACTTGGCGCGAGATTAGTCGCTGAATTTTGTACAAGTGCGAAATAACCGTGTGTGCATTAAACGCGAGAGTTTCGGGATGAAGCCTTGGTGACGTCAAACATGCGAGTACTGGGCATTAAGCGACGGGACATGTCAACGTTACACGCGCAGCACGATGGTCGAATTGTAATATCCAGTTTTGCTTTTTGTTACGCGAGACGCGAGCGTAACCGCCGCCGCTAACCGCAGAACCAGTTTTTATAATTTTTGACGGCTATGCAGCTTTGACACGAGGGACGGAGAACTTGAGTTTCACCAACGTATGTACTCGCAAAAATCGTCTCTCTCAAAACGCATACACATAGACACCCGGTATAAACCTCGCCTTTTCCAAAATATTAAATATAAAAAAAAAGGAACAATGCGGTCGAGCGTACATCCTAATCGGCCACTAAATCCTCAAAGCCGCGTCTATGTACCGTTAACGTCCGCGAGTTTTCCCAACATATATCTCTCTAGCCGGACTAACACATGCGAATAAAAAACAAAATCCCCAAAGAAAACTAAAAGTATCTAATCCGCTTGAGAATCCCATAATAGAAGGCGCGTGATCTCATTGTACCTCGCATTCTCGGTTACACTCGGCCTCTCTCTCTCGCGTAAATACGCGCGATTTCACATGCCAAGGAGGCACGGGCTCTTTTACTCCTCGAGACGCGTCTTTTCCTCGGTAGGCCCTTTGTGTATGGCCATACGCCCGCTAACAGGCCTACAATGGACCCTGAACTCCTCTCTCTTCCTTTTTTTTTCCGGTCTGCTCTTTTCGGGAAGGCGCTTTTCTGCCAAAGCCACGACACGGATATACCGAACACGATTTCCCCGGATTTGTATAACGACGCGTCTCTTTATTAAGCTCTCGACGGCATTAAAACACTCGGTTAAATTACCATCCTCGCTTCTCTCCCCCACCACTCCTGTCTCTCTTCTTTTCCAACCCTTATACGAGAATATATTTTAATAGTACAACGAGCATACGTCTCCTTACAACGATCGAATGCACGCGCCATGATGCCTCTCGGGCGATATTTCAAATTACAGTCATGAAAAAACCATGAAGAGACCCTTCTCTTCCCACCCCTCCTCCCCTCCTGCTTCTCTACCAAACCTGAGTGGAGAGAGAGAGAGAGAGAGAGAGAAAAAGGGTTGACGCGTCATCCTGGGCCGTATTGCGATTCTGTGATTCGCAGCCGCGGTCCCAACGGCGGAGGGGAGGGAGGCTTGAGCAAGAACACGCCTTTCCCCTCACGAATGCTAAGGGGGACCGTGAACCAATCGCCGAGTTTGAGCGCGTCTAGAGGGGAGGGGACCGGAGACGATAATGGACGCGATGCGTGCACGTATATGGGGAGAGGGGGGGGAGATATCGATTTTTAAGGAGATATTAAAACTCGCGTTGCGACGGATTTTCGGGCTATGAGTGTTCTATGGTACATGTACGCACCTTTTTTTATTCGTCTTTTTTTTGGGGTTTGGAGATTGTCAAAGCAGTTGGGATAGTGGTAAGTGGTTTGTGAGAAGGTACAGCGGTTGTAGCGGTTATATCGTTTTGTCGAATTTGCAATGTTGTACATCCGCGAGGATAAAGAAGGGGTATAAGCGTGTTGTACGAGAAGTGCATTTTCGGAGCGTGTACACTTGCGATTCCGTGCGACTGTCGGATACTTCGCCTTTCGAGAGATATAGCGTCGGCTGTTTGCTCCGCTAAAAGCTTCTCCCGGGCGTTCTTAGAAAAGCCGAGGAGGAAACGTTTTCACGTTACCCCCTGGAAAAAGAAAAATCCCTCGTGGGTGTATAACGAATTGCTCCATTTCCTAAACGATTAATTTGTACTTGGCAATAATCGCGAAATTGGAAAATTAAAAACAAAGAATAAAGAGAGAATAAAAGCAAATCACGCGCAAATTAAAGCCTCAGCATTATAAACGCAAAGGAAACGCACATCCATACGGCCCGACTTCACCGTCCAGCAATCGTCAGGCACATCAAAAATAGGGGGTGCGCAAATCGTCCATTACGTCGTGTGCCATGAGCGCGCGGTATACGCATCCCTCGGCTGAATAATGCAGCCACGCCAGCATATGCCTCGGACCTTTATACATCCCCCCCCCAGTCGCTCTCCTCGTATTAATAAACGAAAATACCAAGTGGAATCTCTTTTGCCTACATCCCTCTCTTCGTCAGCCGAAATTCTGCTGAAAATGGCACTACGACCCTATCTCTCTCGACCTCCCGGATTACCTCGTCCGCAAAAACTCCCGATAAATTCGTCTCTCCTCCTCTCTCTACACTCTGGCTTTGGGTCAAGATCGCATCTCTCTCGTCCCCCCGCGTTATCTGTACTCTCTCTCTCCCTCGTTTTTTTTCTCTGTCCACGACGACAGATTCACGAGCGGACGCCATTTTGCCATGTCTCTGCTTTTTTTTTCTCTATCGCACTCGGGACTGTTAGTAATGGGACAGACGTGTGTGTGTGAGCGCGTGGCTGATGGCTCTCTGATGCTCTTATCTGTCCCGCTTTGTTTTGCCCGCTCTCGTTCTCCGGATTCGGACCGAAGGTTTCGGGTTGAAATGCGAAGGAAGGCTACTCTACTTTTTGCTCTGTATACTCTACTTCCCCGGTGAATTCTTACTCTCCCGGATTATTGAAATTTTCGCGCGAACCGGCTATACGTATTTCGCGCGCGTAAAGAAGATAAGCCGTTAATGGACACACGCGTTTTGCGCGTAATGAGCATGCACAGTTGGGCTAAAGCGTCGTAAATATCATCGGAGTCACAACAAAGTGTGTATATAATTTAAAAAGAAATTCGAGATGTAATCGCTGTCTTCGAGTATTTACGTTTACCCGTAAAGTCACCGATAAATCATTAGCAGCGCGTACTCCGCAGTTGGTTCGCCCATTAAAAAAAAAAATATATAACTATACCGGCGAAAATAAGCAACGGACAGACCAAGCAGCACACGTTTGCGGACGCGCAGGTGGTTGTTCTGTGCAAACTTTAATTTCACGCCCCTGTGCGCCTCGGCGCTTCGGTAGAATATACCATATGCGATCGCTATTTTATATAAAAAAAGGCGTTTAAGCGCTCGTTTTTCGCGAATTAAGGCACGCCACAAACGCTTGTACTTGTATATTATATCAAGGTCGTAAAAGACACTGTGCGTGAGCTGTTGATTTTAAGCTAAAAATTTCGTTCATGGCGTAGTTGTTAAGTCTCTCGCGGCTGGGCTACTAAAGCTGATAATTCAGTATAGTCGGAGCAGAGAGCCGTGGGCTTTAAGTCCCGCTGATATAATAAAGTCGAGCGGACGATACGAAGTGTATATGTTTTTAAACAAATATACAATATCGGTTATTCGATTAGAGAGAAGGGATCGTCGATCGTTGGGCTACTTTTCAATTAGCACGATAGAGCATTAATGGCCGGGTTCGAATTAACGATATTTATTTTTCATCTGGACTAGTTGAGCATCGTCGGCTTTTAAATTGCGGTAGAATTGGATACGCAGAGTTTAAACGCGGATTATCGATTCGGCTTTTGGCTAATGCAAATGGTTGATAAACGGAATTGTTGTGTAAATTTTGCGTTGTAATGGAAAATATAACGGTCGCGCGTACGTACTAACTTTGTATTAAAATCCGATATGGTGATAATCGTTGAAGAGAGAAAGAGAGGGAAAAAAGAAAGTAATTCGTAATAATATATAATGCGAAAGGCAGCGTGGTAATATTGACTATTGTAATAAATATATGTGCGCCGAGCAGAAAGATAACGGCCTCTTTCGCTCTTGATAACAAAAGCTAAATGTATCGAATGTTTGATGATAAATAAGCACTTTGCCAAAGAGAGATTGATTTAGTTACCGGTATTTGATAATCCAAAATGATAATCGCTTTGACTTTCCAGATTAGCCCTTGACTCGTCGCTTTTTGCTTCGATTAACCGAAATTCCATAGATGCGCGTTTATACAGCCGAGCGCAATATTATTAATCAACGGTATGTTATACTTACATTTATTTGCCGTAAGCTACATAAATCATCCTAATGCGCTTCTATTATAATACCCCGAATAAACAAAATGCTAATATACGTTTCCACGATGAATTAATAAAGGTTCAATTGCAATATTCTTATCCATTCTGTTGTCTCGCCCTCTGGAATCGCTCCACCGCATCGATCTCCACATTCGTTTCTACGCCTTCCATCGCGTCGTCGAGCGATGGAAGACGTAGAAACCAACCTGAATCGCGCTGAATAACAACCAAAAACCCACAACAGATAGTAAAATCCATAAAAAAAAAAACAAAGCTCGCATCTCACCCCTCCTCCATACGTACTCAAGCACAGGTCATCCGAGGCTTATCTCTCCGAGGCCCAGTCGATCTCTTTCTCTCTCTCAAGAGCAGCCGCGAAAAGAAGCTCTTCCCTCTCCGCGTCTTTGAAAAATTCTCAGGCCCAGAGAGGTGTCTTATCGCTCGATCGGTCACCAACAAGGCCAAGGTAGAGAAAAACCGCCCCGTCACTTCCGACCCCTCGATCCTCTCACATCCCGCAAAGTGGCCAGGTTGAAATAAAGCCAACGAAGTGTCCTTCCTCAAAAACGCATCCGCGGGTCGTTTCCTCCCCCCCCCCCTTCTAAATTAACTCGGTGAGCGTTAAGCCTGCCCTCGTGTACATTAGCCGCGTTTTATCCTTGGCTTAAACTTTAACGCTCCTATAGCCGTTTTGGGTGGAAACTATAGATTCGTTGCGGTATATTACACTGGCATCCCATTCGCTGGGAGATCCTTTATTTCCTCCCGCAGACTTGCGGCTTCATCGAGAGCCTGCCCGTCCAACCCCGCGCGCTTTTATCGGAATCGAAGCTCCGGGCTATTAAGCTCACTCTTTCCGGCTAATTTTTACCGGGTTTCGTTAACGCGCCGATAAAGGCCACGGCGTTCTTTTTTGTTGCTAACGAGCGTGAAAGGGACATAAACGCTCTCTCGTTGTTATAGACTCTCGCGGGGAAATCCAATCGGACAAACAAGCGCGCGCAATCTACGAGTATAACAATCGTCAGCGTCACCGCAAGAATCGAGTGTGTACACAGCGTGTATTCCCCGTTCACAGCAAACCATCCTCCCGCTTGAATTAATCTCGAATTTGCAGCAACAAAATTATGAGCCCACTTTGGCTAATGGAAAAAAACTATCGCCCCGTTCTTGTGTACGCGCATATCCACGGGAAAATCACGTCTCGGCGCCTTCTACGCCCATACATCTCCCTAAACTCCTATACTGGCCACACAGCCCAAATGGATTACAAATCAGGCTCCAATAACATTAGAGAGTACACACATCGTATACCCAACGTCTCGGCTCTCTCTCTCTCTCTCGATCTTCGCCGATTGATTTCCACTCTCTCTCTCCGCAGCCGAAAAACAAACTCACCCCCCTACTATCCCTATGCCCCCACCTCCAGCATCTAAGAAATTTATAGGCCATAGAGCGAAAAATGCGCGAGAGAGTCCCTCTCCCCTCCATCAGCAGAGAGTAAACGTCCGCACAGTCCCCTTGGGCCTCGCCCCACCCCCGTATGTATATGTACTCTCTCGGCAACCCCTCGGCTCCCCCTCCAGACACATACTAGCGCGTGTACATATATTCTCTTGCTGATCCTTCGAAAAATATATTAATTCGACGACTAGCCCGACCAGAGGGGTAGGGAGAGAGAGAGAACTATACGCTCTCGCGTCGTCGAATTAGCGCGCTCGTCGAGGAAGCGTGGCCCAAACCCCGTATACGCAAGAGGGGGGGGGAAGAGTCTACGAAGGGAAAAAAAAGAAGGGAGAGAGAGAGAGATCCGTTGAGACTTAGGGCGGGGCCTTGACTCGGGGGGTAGACAATAGAAGGCCCTGCGGGCCAACCGTAGCGGGGTGGAGTCTCTCTCTCTCCCTTGCTCTAGGCGCGAGGGTATATAGGGGCCGAGAGGGCTGTTGGGGTAGCTCAGATCTCGCTTGCCAGCCGAGCAGCACGCAACGGGCCAAGGTTTGCGCAGGGAGCCAAATAGTGTCTCGCGTTGTATACAGTGTGTTAATCCAGTTCTCGGAGGCTAGAGATAGTGTTGTTGTTGTTGTTGTTGTTCGGAGTGCGCATAAAGATACGAGTCGCGATGTCGCGGAGCTTCCTCGTCGACTCGCTCATCGGCAACAGCTCGCCCCCGAGCTATCCCCTGCCCTACTACGGCGGCCAGATACCCAACTACATGTTCAACTTTTTCAATCTCGGCCTTGGCGCTTATCATCATCATCATCATCACCAGCAGCAGCATCAGCAGGTTGCAAGGCCGCTGCCGAGGCCGGTACCCGCAGCCCCGGTAGTCAGCGTCGCCTCGTCCCCGACGATCAACGTAGTCGCTGCGGCAAATGCCGTTGGATTACCGATGCCCGGCTCCAGTCCGCCATCGCCGATTCACAGCGCGCCGGCTCGATTATCAGGTAAGCATCGATATACATACTGAGACGAGATTGTCGAGGTTTCATTTAAAAAAACGAAAATAAGGGAAATAAAAGCACAACAGTACTTAAGGTAACCTTTGTCCATTGCAGAAACGACGATCCTACAGCCGGAGCTCTCGCCGTCGCGTCAGAGCGGCAGTCCAACGCCGCCGCCGCGTTCTCCAAGCAATACCGATCTCTCCTCGATCTCGGCGAGCTCCAAGCGCATTCGCACGGCGTTCACCAGCACCCAGCTCCTGGAACTCGAGCGCGAGTTCGCGGCCAACATGTACCTATCGCGTCTGCGTCGTATCGAGATAGCGACGAACCTCCGACTGTCCGAGAAGCAAGTGAAGATCTGGTTCCAGAACCGCAGGGTCAAGTACAAGAAGGAGGACGGACCCCAGGCCAATGGTACCGGGACCAAGTGCTGCTGCCTGCGCACGTGCGGCAAACGCAGCAGGGACTGCTCGGAGACGAAAGGAAGCGAGAGCGAACCAGAGGAGCAGGAGAGCAAATCGGGATGGTCGAGCGGGGAGCAGCAGCCGCACGATCTGTCGGCGGTCAAGCGTATGGCTAGTCCGCCGGTGAAGATGCCCAAGTTGGAGGGGCAGACATGTATCACGGGGTTCAAGTCCATCGCTTGTACGAACTACTCGGTTGAGCGTATCGTTAATTCGTGACTGAATGTAAGGGCTTGCCCAGCGGCTTGAGAGTTCCGCCGATTTTTGGGACTTGACAGGGAGAATCTTTATGCCGGTGTGTTGTTTTTCTTTTTTTGGCTTTTTTTTTTGAGCGAGAAGAGGAAGTTTTGTATATAGAGATGTGCGACGGCCTGGATGGTTGACGGAAAATCTAAGGGCTGGGGCGTGAATTTTTGATATAATGTATTGATGTAGATATTGTAAATAGATTGAAAGCGAATTGTATATTAAGGATATGTGGATTTTGTATATTTCTTTCGAGATGGCTGTTATTGTGCGAATTTCTCATGATGGCTATGTGAATAATTATATATATATGGAGAGAGTAAAGGAGATAGAGATTAATAAATATATTTTATAGAAATTTATATGTGATTTGTGGATTTCTTGGTAAAACGCCCCCTCCTTTATTATTGACTTTGTTTTTTTGCATAATGCAAGTATATCGTAATAAAAAAGAGAATAAATTTTTAAATACCAATCGGCTTCCGAGGATAATGAACGCAATTACTGCTCTCTATAATTTACGATTTGGTATAAGAATCGCGTTTCAATAATTAACGAGAGGTAATGTCAAGCATGGAAATAAAAACTTTTGAATAATTAATTGACGAATATGGAGAAAAAAATAATAAGTGTAAGTAATAGTTTTGATTAAAAGTTCAAAATTCGCTCTTATGCGAAAGTTTCCAACGAATAAAGGTGGTAGTAAGTAATAAGGTTTCTATATACTTAGAAAAAGAGAAAGAAATGAAGTTGGCAAAAGTATGAGGTTGCGCGTGCCGTAATTATGAGAGTTTAAAAGTTATTCTATAGAAAAAGAAAAGAGAATTTCTGGGTCTTTTTTTTTCTCTTTGATTACATAAAATTTTCATGGCTAAGCGGCGGCAGGCCACGACGTAATTTATTTCTTTGCACTTTGCAATCGTAAAGTTTGCTATTCCGGTTACGAATGTTATTAATTAAACGACGCTTAAGCTCTGCTTTTATAAAAAATACATCCGAAATACAAAATTCAATTTCAAGTCGATTCCAAGCTTCAGCTCTCGTTTGACCATAACTTAAGATCGTTTCCATACACCGCTATGTGTTTCCGATTATTTGCTCAGCGAGTCGATAAAGGCCAGCCGAATCCGGGCTATACCAGAAATTCTCACGAGCATACGCCCTGGTGCATTATGGCAGCCGGTATTATAGACTAGCAAATTTGCGGCGTAAGTTTCAAAGCCGCGCAGTGAGAAGTTCGCCTTCGGTGTATAAACACGCCGACTCTCCGTTTCCGCGGCGGCGTTTAAAATCAATCGATGTAACGAAATTATAAAAGAGAACCAGAACCAGCCTCGAACTAATTAATAAATCGAAGAGCGGGAGAAACTCAATCTCCCTCTCTTAAGAGAGCGTATCATCAAAGTCTAACTTGAAGTTTGAAAATTAATATTCGCTCGTTATAGAATCTCATCGGAAGCCGGCGAACATCCCAATATTCCAATTCTCTTGTTTTCTCGAGGAAACTCGAGATCACAATCATCATCTTCATATATATCTATACGTGAAAATGACTCGCGTATGGAGGCAAATATTTACCCTCGAGACAGTCGAGTTAGAGGCGACAAGAGAGAAAGAGAGCGAGAAGCTGAGGGAGGCTGGAAAACCGCGGTGCTAAGGAATTTGCCTTAAATCACGTGTGCCTGTGGAGGTGTAAAAGCCAAGAGGAGAGCAAAAGAGTAGTCTCTCGACTTTCCCGGGAAAATCTCCGAATGAATGGAGAAGCGGCAAAGTGTGAATGAACGCGAGTATGCCGCGCGCGGCCCAGACTGCCTGTCGCCTCTCACACCAGCCCTATACAGTAATGAGAGAGAGAGAGGGAAACACCGCCCACCGTCCGAGCCAAGCGGTGAATAGGGCACAAGTCCCAAAAGAGTGTGTGTCGGTAGAGCCCGCTAAACGTCGTTTAAACGCTCCCCCCAGAAGCGTCTCTCTCTCTTTTCTCCCGTTTTTCGCCGAAGAGAGCGTAGGCTGTTCATTCACGAGAAAGTCAAGGGGCCTTATGAATGAACGAGAGAGAGGGAAGGCGCGTGAATGCGAGACAGCGCGGCGCGCTGGCGCGCCAAGAAGTCTAGCACGAGCAGGGCCCGCCCGCTGGGTCCATTCCGCGACACAAGTGTGGCATTGTGCGAGAGTAGGGCCCAGTGCGCGAGCGCTATTAGTCCCCGGGAGCCCGTCAATAAGCAAAGGGCCATCGGGGGACACACGCACTATGCCCTTCTTGACAAATTTCTACGGGATTTATGGAGAATTTGGAGGAGGGGAGGCCCTACTGCGCCAATTGCGCCCCCGCATGGTCGAATTGTCAAGCTGTAGGAGTCAATAGGGGCCCGTTTTCCGGGGTGGGGGTATAATAGAAAACGCTGGAGACATTGGAAATTTGCTGCGAGGCGTATAGGGCACAATGCTAACGGCATGATTAGCTTCCCAGAAGGTGGGGGCTTCGCGTGAAGTGCCGACGATCATTTGTGCGCCGCAAAATTTTTCTTCTCCTCCACCCGCAGAGCCGACGCATACACACAGCGCGCTTCCTTATTTTCCGCGCCAATTGAGCCGGTCGAATAATGGGATGTGTTTTTGTTAAAATGCGCGTGTTTCCCGAGAGCTTGGCTCGTTTGAAATGTCGCCGTTTTTAGGCGTAGATGACAAATTTTATTTTGGGACCCGACGATTTATGATGGATCGAGGCCTATTGGAGTTTTTCGAGGTGTATGATTCTTTTTTTTTTGTATACGCGATTTTACTTTAATAACTCGCAGTTCGATTGCGCCTTTTTCGTTTTATATAACTAATTTCCGGGAATCGCATCGAGCGATGTTTTTCCTCTTCTACCGTTAGATTACCGGAGTGTACTTTTTTTATTTCAGACACGCGATAACGCTGTTTCTTTCTCAATTTCTGTAATTTTGTTTTTTTTTATCTCTCATTTTTATTATCTTTGTAACTGCCGTTGCGTTTTACGATTCAACGAGTAAAACACAATTTACGAAAAAATCGTTAAACACTGAAACATATAATACGTGCAAAAGGAAAATGAAAATAAAAGAGATAAATTGCCTTTAAATTACCCGAAAAAATAATACCGATGAAAGCCCACTGTAAATCCAGTGAGAGAGATCAATGTTTCGTCATAAAAAGAATATTTTATTAAAAGTCCATGATACTTCGCAAATTGTGAATTATAAATAACTTTGATTAGAGAAGCATAAAGTATCGAGTTTTGACGCCGTAATTTGACTATAACCCCCCGATTGAAAAGGAAATACACGTTTTTCATTGGCAATAAATACATATTTTCCTTTTTCACCGAAATCGACCATCCGTTAAAAAAATTTTTTTTTCCATTACACAGTCAACGTGAGATAAAACGATTTGGCGAAACATTGTACAAGCGGGAATACACAGTCGTTCGATTTTCAATTTTCTTTTTTTTCTCTCTTTTATTTCGCTACCGAATACACTCCCCCCCCCCCTACTACGGTACAGAGCATACCCTTGGGAATAGTATGCGGTCACTTGCGAATCACCGCTCTATATATCCCGCGGAACTTCATTTTTACACGGGGCTGGAACATAAATTGCTCGGATTATAGCTTTTCATATTTCAAATTAATTCATCGCTCTGCTTCTCGTCCACTTGCTTTATTTATTTAATTTCGTTTTTTTTTTCTTTTTTATTTATTGCCGATCGACGCTCGAAATTATAACAATTGGGTATTCAAATTGCACGGGAGGCGGGGGAAAAAGGATGGAAAATTTAATCGAAAGAAATGAAGACAAAGAGAGAGAGAGAGAAAAATAGCAATGGTATTATAACGGAAGCTCGAGCAGCGGGGGGGGGGGAGGTGAGGTTAATATATGCAGCTTCATTATTTTTTAATATTCCCTCGAATAATGAGAGCTTAAATATTCAGAAAACAGTGAAATAAAAAAAAGAGTAAACGGCTTGGAAAAAGATTGTGCGGCGAGGAAGAGAGAGAGAGAGAGAGAGAGCGCTTATGACATATCGATTTATGCAAACGAACGTCCTCGTTTTACAAATTTCGTCTGTACGGCCTTCCGTAGTCCCGTAGCGTTATTATCTCTCGGGATTAATTTTAACAATTTTAATAAGTCTATCAAACTCCCAGCGAAAAAGGAATCATTAATGCGAGAAAGAAAGAAATCGCGTTTCGTTTAATAAACTCTTTTGGGGCGCAGCTGACGCTCGATAAAAAAAAAAGAATTAACGAAACAATCGTTATGTACCCTCGTAGCCAATGGCATTGATTTAGTCCTTAACGCTCGTGTTTACCAACTCTCTGTCTCTCTCTCTCGCGGCGAATAGGCCTCGAGCCAACGATATTCACATCAAGTCGCAGCCGCCGGACAACGGATTGTCGCGCGGATCTAAGAAGTCCGTCGGAATGCCCTTACTCTTGCATCTACACGTACCGCTGGCTTCGTAATCTATAGGCCGGGCTTAATTAAGAGCCGTCGAGTAGTCGCCGATGCGGAAAATCGGCCGCTCCAGCTTGACGTGGATTAAGTGCCCTCCTTGCGACCTGTGCCCCCCTCCCTGTGCGCGCATAATTCCGATTAAGCGCGAATAGGCGCGACAAGTCGAGCGTAAAGTATACACGTACACACATTATATGCAGCTCTGTCTCTCGGTCCTCTCTCTCTCTCTTGCGGTGTAATTGCCTGTTTGCCGAGATGGAAAGTCGAGTTTCTCATTGTCGCCCCGACAATAATCGCCAATTATGCGACTCGGGCTAATTCGGATGTTGCATGTATTATATGCTAGCGCGACGGATTCGCGATGACGGTTTGGATTGTAACCCTTTGCAGAAGATTGAATTATAAGGGGGCGGAGGCTATGTGCGTTTAAGGGGTTTTCGAGCCTCTGTGCGCGTGTGGGAAAAAAGGCTGTTTTGCGCGTGGAATTTCGGGAATATGTATACTCGATCGCGTAGTCGAGCGTGAAAAACACGAGACCCCCCTTTTTCACCCGTATAGTGTGAATCTTGAGTTTTTTTTAAAAAAAAACATCCAGCTGCGGATCTACTCGACGAAATCGTCCGTAGGTTCTCGAGATTACTTCGCTTTTTCCGGTAGTTCTTGAAAAACGAGCAAATCGTGCAAGACGTTAAGTATCGTTGATAAACGAAAGATTCTAAAAGAAAATGCAAAATTGTAACGACAAATTCGTCTATTTGCGCGAGTAGGCAAAAGAGAAAAAGAAAATCACAAAACGCAAAACGTAATACCCGGTGACAATTATTGTTGTTTCTCTTGGCAACTTAAAGGCAAACACTCAGACCGACATATTAATAATCGTGAACGTCTCGCCGAGGCACAGAGAAGAGAAGGGGGGAGAGCGATCAACGCCCAAAGTTTCTCAAAAAAACTTTACACTCGGCTGTGCACAGCATTGCGACTCTCCATCTCGAGTAGCGAGGCTTTCGCACGGCTGCCGCGGCGATTATTATTGTGCGGCGCTCGAGTGGCGCTCCATCAAAACCGGATGAAAAAAAAAGGGGGAGGGGAGTCGCGTCTGACACAGCAGAGAGAGAGAGAGAGAGAGAGTCTGCCCACTCGACGACTCTCCCGTTTCGCCATTGTCACGTTGGAGAGTAGGTTCTAGAGTAAAATCCCCAGGCCTCGCTGTTTTTTCGCGGCTTTCGCGCCTTTTTGCCAGCTTTGATGGAGGACAGCGACGACGGCGTAGCACTTGGCCGACTGCTCTACGGTGATAGAAATCGACTCGATCGCTCGGTATTTTCGATTGTTTAATCGCCGTTTTACACTTCTCTCTCTCTCTCTCTCTACCCTAGGCGAGGATTTTTTTTTCGAATATCGAGCTGTTTCGCTGTTTAAAATCGGATATCGTTTATCGAATATACAATGTATACAGCACACTCGTGGATAGGGAGAAGAGAGGGCGTACGAAAATAAATCCTGCCTTTTTCACGCTTTATATTTACGAGAGAGAGAACAGGAGTATCCGATAATCCGGTATACGAAAAGAAGCGGATGCTTCGAGGCAACAATAGGCTTTTTTTGGGGGGAGGTGAATGGAAAAAAAAGAGGAGCGCTCTTTTTTCGGGAAAAATCCATCAACCGCATATATAAATGTAACGACGCGGTACGCGCGATTTTCCCAAGCGCAGCGGAAAATTGAATTTTCGACGCGCTCCGGAGAACGTCGAGAGCCGTATATATACAGTGTATAGGCAGGCGCAGGCTATATACACTGTACACAGGCTCGATTCGTTGCGCAACGCTTCCTCGGAAACTTCGAGCGTGCGGTCCGATTGTCGAGTGTCGGCGCGTTTAAAATTCCATCAAGTCGGCACATATTTCTGCTATAGCCAGCTCTCGCTTTATGCTTGCCTTTTTTTATTTTATCTCTGCGAGCAATGTGAGCCATATGTAAGGTGTCTATAGCTCTTTCTCTAAATCCAGGCGCTAGTTTAAACGAGCCGCAGTTTTGGCACATTAACCGAAATCTCGGAGACGCTCGATTATGCAGAGAGTCCGCCTGGTCGGGCGATAGGTTTGCCAGGGGAAAACAAGCGACGTAGCTCGCGAGAGCGCCGCACTCCGTCGCGCTGAGCTCAAACAGCCGGCGTATAAACAAACGCTTGATGAAAGGTCTCCCCCCCAGAGAGGCGTCTCTCGTTATCTCAGCGCTTTGGGGATCCGAGATAACCCGTGTGTTCTTGGCTTAATTGTCGCTTGTTCCAAAGTTTCAGATTTAAAGTGATTCGAGAATTAAAATGAAAATAAAAATCTGCCTGTTTCTTCGAGATCTCGAGAGATCGCGAGAGACGAGGGATGATGGGGGAAAAAGTAGCGGCGGCGTTATTTGACAAATATAGAATCGCAATGAAACAGCCTATTAGGGGGGATAAAAGAGGATCCGCCGGCGAGGAAGGCGGAGCAGGCCCCGAGAGCAGCGGACTATTCAGGCCGGACAAGTAGCCGGGAAAGAGCAGCGATTATTAATAAGCCAACAAGCCTGTGTCGGGGCCTCGTCTCGGAAAGAGAGCGAGCTAAAGAGGCAGCGCGGTTTTTCGGGGGAAAAAAAAAGCCGACAATGAGCCCCGGAGCCCCTTTGTCAGAGGATTTTCGTGAGGCCCCCTTTTTCCCGAAGCGACAATGAAAATGACAGGGACACGCTCTTGGGATAGACGCTAAATGCTCCGTGGAGACTCTGTGTAGCCGGATGTGTGTGTGCGATGG
This sequence comes from Anagyrus pseudococci, assembly GCA_030522585.1. Lineage (NCBI taxonomy): Eukaryota > Metazoa > Arthropoda > Insecta > Hymenoptera > Encyrtidae > Anagyrus > Anagyrus pseudococci. Next base: position 23,513 of record JAPYYQ010000669.1, on the reverse strand, counting down.
ATGTTGGAGAGCGATGGTGTTCTTTTAATTTTGTGCTTTTTGCGGATCGGTGGATATTCGTACGACACTATAAAAATAATGACAACGGAGAATGTACAGCTTCGATACGATACACACAGAGAACACCGGGTATATAAAGTCGCGATGTCGTTCGAAAAATTTTCCTCAACTCCGAACGTATACACGCAGAAAACTTTCTCTCTCTCCACCGACGTGAAAATCTAACCTAGTTTCTCCTGAAATTTCAGCCTCCTTGAAATATCATCCTCATCCCTCGCAAGCGAAATCCCAATATAAAACTCCCTCGCGCGAAAAATCGCCAAGACGCGGCTTGACTTTTTTTTTCCTCACCAAGAGAGCAAAAAATATAATTCACCCTTCGCGCTTTTTTTTTTTTAACCAATCGCTATTTCTCGCCCAACGTATAAACTACACTCTCCCACTCGCAGCTGGGGTATTCGAGATTAAAACTTTTATTTTTGCACGCAGAGAACGCGCGAAAATGGTGGCGCGAGTCAACGCGTCTATCCTAGGCTCGCTAAGCGATTCTAAGCGAGTCATTAGCCGGTCGTTAAGGTCTCAGCTGCCGGGCTAATCGCTTTCCATGCGCACCTGTGCGCCTTGTCTCTAATCAGTTCGAAGACTAAGATGGCCCTCGAGACTTTGGCACGATTTTTCTTCAAAGTTACATTGTTCGCGCGAAAATTTTGACAATGTCGACGTGTCCGTAACGGCCGTGTAATCGATGCAAATTAATCCAGCCCCTGTTTATAAGTCTCCAGGAAATTAAACCGAGGGGCGAGAGAAGAGCCAATCGAGCGTGACCCTGTACTACACCGGAAGCGAATTCCCGCCGATGAAAAATTACGCCGAGGGCTCAATTAACTCTACCGACTCTTTTATCCCTCGCTCTCTCCTCCGAGGGTGAACGATGACTCTATGCTCGCGTCGCACTACCGAGCAACGCTCTTTTTTTTATTCTCCCGATGAAATTTCCGGGCTAGAAACGTATACACAGCCGTGATGAAAGACGCCGTGGGCGCGGGAGAGAAAAGAAAAGACGTTGGAAATTCGCTGTTGGTAATATTCGTTCCCTTTTTTTTTTTGTAAAAAAAAAAAGGATTTACCGCACGGCAGCCAAATTGGAATGCAAAGCTATGCGCGTATACTTGAATGGAAAGGCGTAATTGCGTTTTGATGTTGGGAATAGCTGAAATGCGTCGGGCTTATGGAGCGTATACATGTATAGTGACGTGTAAGAGCTCGCGGCTTGCCATGGAATTGGTATCGTTAGGGAAATATCGTTAATACCGCCAAAGTTAATTTATTCATTATTATTAACTCATTTGCAAAAGAGTTAATTCGGCTGAATTTTATATATCAAAATATAACCGCTAGATCGAACGAAAAGCACAAACGTTGATTAGTCAAATATCTTCATTACGAATAATAAAAAAAATAAAAAAAATAAAAATTCAAACGATAAAAAGATTTCCCAAACGAACAGCACTCGGCTCTTATCGGATAAACAGATTATCGATCCCGAAGAAAAAAAAAAAAAAGGAGCAGAGGCAAAAGATGGGCTCAGCCGGGATTTGAACCCGGGACCTCTCGCACCCAAAGCGAGAATCATACCCCTAGACCACTGAGCCGCTCTTGTGTATTAACCATTAATTCACAGAGTGACTCGGACCGTATAATTATATACGCCTTATCTTGCCGCTCATCGGGCCCGTCGTATTAATCTAGTCTTCGACGCCTCCTATCTCTCTCTGTCGCCCAAGGCCACAGCTGAGCAACGTCTCGCTCTCTCTCTCTCTCTCTCTCCGTCGGCAAGCTTGTATACCGCTCTGCGGGACTAGATAAAACGCGCCAGCGTGTCTTGTTTACAGGTACGCTGTACACGGGCTAACAGCTGTTGCCGCTGTGTCTTGGTCGATTTTTATGCGGGGGGCTCGCTGTCAGACTGCGGATTGAACGTATTTCTGGAATTATAAGGGAATTTGCAATGTTGCGATTTCTAAATAAATCTTTTTTATTTTAATTTTTGTTGTATAGAAAAAAATTTGATCTTTACGGTATGCAGGCAAAAATTGAGTGTATAATAAAAAGGGAAAAAAGTAGGGGTTTTGTTCGTGGCTTTTGACACAAGTGCAAAAAGATATACAGCGAGTTAAAGTGGAGAGAGAGAAAAAAAGGGATAAGGCAGCGGGTTTAAACGAAAGGCTCTCTTCTTTTCCTCGCCGTAGGCATTATGCTTCTTTTTTTTCGGTACGCTCGGGGAAAGAGGGAGGTGCGTCAAAAAATTTTTTTGCTCCCGCTTTATTTCGCTCTCTCTCGCGCGATTTTTCCTTTCGCGCACACACACAAAGTCCGCGGAGAAACTCATCGCTCAAGTTCGAGAAACTTTTCCGATATCTCATGTCCGAGAGGTCGGTCTTTTCTTCTATGCTTTAATGCTTCGCCTATATACAAGAGGCTGGCGAGTGAAAGGGAGAAGAAAAAAAAAGAGAGAAGGTCGATAAGAATGAAATCCTCTTTTCAGTCTGGCGGAAAAAAATATTATAACCCGTTGTGTCGGAAATTTAGTTGGGAAATTGTGGAAATCAGGGAAAGAGATGCTATCGTATTTTCCTGTGTTTCGGTGTATCAAGTCTCTTATGACGAGGTACTCGAGTATTTAAGAATATTCAGCAGTTTCCTTTTTTCTTTAAAATCGGAATATTGATAACAAAGCTTATTTCGACAAAAGAAATTTTTATTACATTTTTCGTTCGCTCCTGGGGATCCGGTTAGGAGAAATATGATTTTTCAAAAATTGAGTCAATAGTGTAACTGTATAAAAGGAAATCCAGGCATATATTCCGTATAAAATCGAGTTTTCCCTTTTTGCAATTTAAAGTTAAATTGGGGGGGGAGAGAGGAGGATGCATCAATTCCCATATGCAAGTTTTAGTTCAAATCGTATTATATCGAGGGCAGACGCGGCTCCGCCTGACAGAATGAAAAGTGTATGCCAGTGGAAAACGACTAATGAGAGAGTTATTTCGTATTCCATTTAAAAAACTGAAAATCAAAGGTGCGCTCTTTTCACGTACTACGTATCAAAGGCGGTGGCTAATAACACGCAAGAGATGATACGTAATTGAAACAGTAGCGAATTACAAATTACAATTCTTATGTTAAGCCAATTTCGCTTTTTGTGTATGAAAGTTTAAAAGGCGCATTTACTTTTGTTGGATATATCAAAGGTCATTACTCCGGTGAATTTAGCCGACGGCACGTGAAAAATTAATACGTTATCTGAATTTATCAAGAGGAAAGTTCGCGCACGTGTGATTTGTTGGAATTCAATTATTGTAAATATTGCTAATATTTATTAATTTTGTTGAATTTTGAGCTGAAATGAAAAATACTAGAAAATATATGTTTCAAAAAAATATTGATCACTGTTACTTTTTCGTTTATTTTTTTTTGTTTATTAATATTTTTATAAAAATAATAAATTAACAAACACGTGTTAATGAACGTAATAAAAAAAAAATATTTCATATTATTAAAAAAAAAAAAAAAAATGGGCTCAGCCGGGATTTGAACCCGGGACCTCTCGCACCCAAAGCGAGAATCATACCCCTAGACCACTGAGCCACACGAGATTTTATTTCTTAATTAACGACAGCATGATACTTTTTTATATATAGTAACCTACATAGTACATTAAAAAAAATTTTTTTAATTTTCGAAATTTGAAAGGTTAATAATGAATAAAATATTTCAATACAAGAAAAGTAAAGTAAAATTGGTATTTTGTTTCATCAAACAATATTTTTTTACACAATTGGAAAAATGACAATTTCCCTCACTGATTTTAGTGCGAAAATCCCTCTCATATAGATAAAACGAAAAATTGGTTATTCATAAAAACCTACAACTTAAGATAATTTTAGCTATATATCATACAAGAATACATTCAAGATAAAAACGTAGCGCGTGTAAAATTGATAATAAGGCCTATTTACCACACTTTTATTATCTTAAAACTGTGTTAGAGATAGTAGCTGGCTGTAGTCGGAGAAAGCACAAGCTCTTGCTCGCACATGTGCTCCTAACACATCTGATCCCTCTGACCGACTCATCACTAAGCAGTTATGTGAAATATAAATAAAAGGAAAGATACATACGCATCGTACAATAGCCTATACGCGAACAGCAAGATAGAGTAGGGAACAGAGGGAGAAGATAGCTCTCTTACGCGCACGTGTTCTCCGGATACTTTTAATCCGTCGAGCCGACTCATCGCTGCTGTTTGTATGTACTCTTTTTCTACGCGAGTGTTACGTAACGAGTTTAGCGATGACAAGGAATCACTGCGCGTAACAGGAGATCACGCGCGTGTAAGAATTTGCTAAGAATTTGTAAAGAATTTTATGTAACGTACAATAGTATTATAATTATAAATAAACAATTTAATATTTGCATCGTACAAACATCGTAAATTTAATGTTGAGCTCTATTGAAAATTATAGGCTGATTAATTAAATTTTTTTGTTAAATAAATTTTATAATTTGTTTAAACAAAATATTTTTAAAAAATAATAATAAAAATTAATAAATCAATCGTACGATAAACTAAACAATATTAAAAAAAAAATAAAAAATAGGGTTCAGCCGGGATTTGAACCCGGGACCTCTCGCACCCTAAGCGAGAATCATACCCCTAGACCACTGAACCTTGTTTTTAAAAAGTCTAAAAACGCTTTATAACTCGGCGTCCACGCCAGCGTGTAACGTCCAGCGCGTGAAGTGTAAGTGGAGCGCACCTTTCACTTCTCCAAATACGCATTCCAGCCACTATACCCATACCAAACAAATATATACTATATTACATGCTCTGACTCCGTTGTACAGTAAGTTTCCTGCGTTACCGCGCCTTCCATTTTTAACCATCTTACATCCTAAACACACACAGTGTATAGGTCAGCGAGCAATTCGTCGCTATTAAAACAGAGCAGTACAGTGCTCGAACGACTCGACTTAATCGCGAGCGACGAGCGCTCTCCACGAAATTCCAGGGCAAACCCGAATCTGCGTCTGCTATATACAAATGGCGTCGGCCAGATTACACGTATATTGTATTAGCCCGCATAGCGTGGCAGAGAGGCGCGCGCTAAAACAGAAACGGTATATAGAACGAAGCAATCGCAAAGGAAATTCTCTCTCGCTCTCCTTCGTCGTCTCTATCTGTAAGTCAATTATTTCGGTCGCACATTCAAGAGAGTCCCCCCGCTGCTAAAGTCCTTCAGGCGCGTCCCGAACTTCCCGCAAATTCACAACATTAGAATCTCTAGAACAATGCAAATCTCGACCGCGTCGAAATTATCGTCGAGTGTGTGCTTCGCCCCGATTATCGAGACGCAAAAGTCGAAAATTCAAATGCGATATTCCTTATAGCGATTGCGCGCCAATGCTCGTTTCATCGAGTTTTAAGCGTTTTTCCATTTCCCTCTCGCTATAATCCCGAAAGAAGCGGCCTCTTGCTAATACCGGCTTGCTCCCTCGTAATACTCCTCGATCCGATTTACCGGGAAATCGCTCGTCACGATCGCGCCAAAGTTCGCAGCTCGGATGTATAATTGGCGAGCCGATGAGTACAAAGGGCGCACCGATCGCAATCGCAATCCTTGCCGATCTTAACGATCGCGCAGAGTCAGCGCGCTCAGCTGCGCTTAAAAAGCGCGCCAATGCGCTGGGCGTGCGCGGTATTTTAAATGCGCGAAACTCTTTTTTTGTTGTCTGTGGGGGAGTAAAGATGGGACACAGATTGCACGGAATGTAGATAAGACGCGATAGTGAGTCGGCCAAATTGGAAATGTTTTAACGGTACCAGGCTTAATTGCTCAATATTGATTATCCCAATATTGCTTCTCTGCGGGAATCGGGGAAGCGTAATGAGCCGCTGTTGAATCTTAAATTATTTGCCCATTGCGAGAGTTGACGAAAAATCGCAATGTTTAATTTTTCACAGACTACTAAGCCAACGCTTATCCTCGTAATCCAAGCCGTCACAAGAAAGAAGACAGTCTCGTTTTATGCAAAGTTGCGGGTCGAACGGGCCGTATTAGGAAGGAACCCAGAGGGCGACAACGTTTAGTGGAAGGGCCGCTCGGAAAAGCTGTCAAAACTAATCTACTCGACTGTCGCAAATTTATCAGGCGATCGGAGAGCGGGGCACACTATTAACGTCCTTGGATTAACTCGGAGCGGGAGGGCCTAAGGGCAAGAGAGCGGAAGAGGCTGAGCGAAGCCACTTAACGCGGCCCTTATCTGCGCGTGGAAATCAGCGCGAAGAGCTTGCCGACGGAGGAACTTGGCAAAGACCTCCCCGCAGCTTTGGAGAGCAAGAGATAAGGAGCTTGAGGCCCTGGCAGGAAGCGGATGAGATTGATCGACTGGATCTCTCTCTCTCTCTCTCTCTCTCTCGCTCTTTCCCTTCTAACCGAGTGGAATTTGTCAGGAATTCGTGACTTGGCTCTTCGTAATTCTTACTGTTGGATAAACTTTACGAATCTGCTGGTGGATTATCGGAAGCGTGAATTTAGAAAAAAATAATTATTTTATAATTGATTTTTATTATTCCTTCTATTGAAATAAATAAATAATACGAGACTATTCTGTTAACAAAATAAAAATATTAAAAAAAAAAATAAAAAATAGGGTTCAGCCGGGATTTGAACCCGGGACCTCTCGCACCCTAAGCGAGAATCATACCCCTAGACCACTGAACCTTGTTGCTTAAACTTTAATCGGCGTTTTATAACGCTAAACTTGCATGGTCAGTCGTGAAAGTGGGACACGCGCCTTTCACTTCTCGGCCACGCGCGCACTTCTTAATACCAGCCAAGAGAGAGCGATTTAAATGACTAATGCGGGTTTTCCGATTGAAAATTAGCCATTTATGATATGCAGGCTCGCTTTAAAACTCCAATGAACTTCGGCGGTAATCCGAGCTTGACCTTACGCGTGCATTTTGCAAAGGCGCTGAGAGGACTTTAAGTATGGAAAAGCAATGTTCAACACGTGTACTTACAGGAATTGGTATTTTATTCGGTTCGGAATTATAGTTGTTATTTTTATAAAGAAAAATCAAATGTTGCTTATTAATTTGGATGACAACCGTTATTTCATTCCCTGACATTTCACCTGATCTTCAAAACAAGCCAGTAAAAGAAATAAGAAAAACAAGTATCAACGACGAACAAATTTTAATTTTAAATTCACATTCGAATTATTGAAATATATTCGATTATCGGTCACGAATCGCCTTGAAAACTACCCGGGGGTGGGGGGGAGTCAAAATCTCTCTCTCACGACAAGCTTAAGCCGGACACGCTCCTTATAAAAATTCAGCCGATGAAGCGCACGTGTCGAGCCGTCGTCTCTCCTCTCTCGTTCTTTTTTTCCTTCCTTTTCTTCAAAACGAAAAACTCGAGATAAATTCTAGGGACGTGTGAAATGCCGTAGGGTAAGGGGATAAGGTCGTGTCCTTCGGACACAGATGGAACCGGAAATTTCGTTTATCCATCCCTCGGAGCGGGCGACAACGCACCTGCGTCTATCGTAAACGACCTCTCTCACTCTCTCGGAAGGAGCTTACTTTCTTATTTCGATTTTACCCCGGCGCAGTAGGTTATTGATTTGGAGAAAAAAAAAGAGCGACACACGTGCGTCAAAGATTACGATCTGATGAAGTAGCCGAGATACGTAAATATTATTGACTCTGTCTGTCGTCGTGAGTACACAAGTTCGTCAATCGTCGTTTTTTTTCTAAGTAATTGAATTTGCTGATAAGCAATAATTTACGGCGACACTCGAGAGAAAACGAGTGTATATCCGAACGTTTGGGCCGCGTTATAAGATCAGCGAGCGATCGATTTCCACTTAACCCGCGCGCAACTTCGTTCCTAATCCCACTTCTCATCTCTGGCTCCAGCTTCGAATCGTCCCGAAGTTGACTTCGTAAGGGCTTACACGGCAAATCCGCTTTTAGTCCTCGTTATCCAAAACGTCAAAGCCGACATCGAGATGGCTACATTACGTCGATTTCGATGAAATTTATTTTTACACGCCGAAATATTCATTGCCGCGGCTAAAAATAAACTTCACTCCATTAGGTAAACCTTCGCCAAAAAAAGAAAGAAAAACTTATCCGAAGGGGTTTATCGCGCAGCTAAGAAACGCAGAGCGGGGCGTTTAAGAAAGCCGGGGTGTCGGCAAAAGTCACCGAAAAATATATATCGCGACAGCCTGACTTGAGAAAGAGTAGAACTTCCATTAACCTTTCTCGCGTGGGAAAAAGTTTTTCGCGGTATATATGGAAGCCAAACAAAAAAAAAGGGGGTATACCGGACGAGAGTCACCCCGAGGCATCGAACAAAAAATAAAAAAAAGAAGAGGCAAAAAGAGTTGTAAGAGAAATAGCGAGAGAGACAGTCGCGCGGACGGCCGATGAAAAAGCGTCCAATTACCCTCTCCGGCGCTTAATTAATTAATCGAGGGCTCGCTCTCGTCCTTCCCGTTTTAATTAAAGGTGCCACTCGAGCTTTGCCCCCCTCACTTCCTCTACCTTTCTCTCTCTCTGCCGCGCGCGATAACGAGGCACGGGCCAGGCTTTCGGTCCTGGACCTATACACCTCGGCGAATTAATAATCAGCGCGACACACAATAGCAGTGAGCGAGCGAGAAGAGAGGCTTTCTCTCATGCTAATTTCACCTATACAACTGCGTTCCGCGACTAATCTGCAGGACCGCGAACTCTAAATCATCCCAGAGAGTCTCTGGGCCTATGTGTGTGTGTGTTTTAGAGAGGACCATCTGACGCGATTATTTTTATCATCTTCCTCGTCGCGAGAGAGGCCATTAGCCACGCCGCGCTGGGCCCCTGGCGGAGGATTTATCGTATCCCGGCCAAAACGCATATGTCCCCCCTCCACCGTTGCTGCGAGAGAGAGAGCCATACATGTGCAAATGAGCGTTTTGGAGAGATGTGTGTACAACCGCGAGTGCCTCCTCTGTTGCCTATACCACCAGCTTGCTTTATCTCTCTCTCACTACGTTAGCTGTCGCGTTCTTAAGTGCCGCTTAAACGCCCGTGAAGGCCCTTTTTTCTCTATCTCTCATCGGCTGCGCTTGGGATTCTAATTGCGTTGTTAGTTCGCGTTTAAGGCCGACGGGGCAAATTAATGCGTCATGGAAGTCGCATCTGCGATTTTGTGTATGCACAAAACGTAATTGTACAAACAGCGTATAAGGTTTCTTTAGTGTTGCCGAGTGTGACGTCACACGTCTGTTTCCCTATATCGATTTTCATTTTTGTTATAGTATTGATTATTCATTGGGCAATTTAAGGAGAAGGGGAAAGCGTGCGTAATTGCCTGGGGCACTTAGCCGATCGTTTATTACATATTGTAAATATCGTTAGAGAGGCAGGCCCGGCTTCGGGAGAGCTAAGAATGAGAGAGAGAGAAATATAAAAATGAATAATTCACGAGAAATCCCAGTAATATCCTTAATAAGCCGGTTAACTCCGGATCTATCTCGCCTACGCTAACACACGCACACACGCTGTACACCCATAAATAATTCAAAGCCACCATCCCCACCCCTTGCCACCAACAAACAAACGTAACAGAGACAGCGCACATCCTTCGACAACTCCTTTTTTTTTGTCTCTTCCCAGCGTCTTATATCCCGCAGTCGCGCAAATAAAATCCCTTTCCTTACTGCCTCAACCAGAGAGAGAGAAAGACCTCTCTCTCGTCCTGCCAATTTCCCGATTTCCCTCGCGCGTGCTAGCTCTCTTTTCTCTAACGCGACTTTTATTATAATCAGCTTTCTACCCCCCTCCTTACATCCCATCTATTCCCCTTGTCAGGGTGAAAGGCCTTTATTGCACCCTCGACACGCGCGCAGAGAGAGCGAGAGAGCAAGGAAGCGCGCCAACTGTCGCGCAATTCTCCCTCCCTTACACTATTGTGTGCTCGAGCTGCTAATAGCTCGTAATTGAGGTACGTGTACGAGCGTATGCGTGTGCGCGCACACCCCGCGCGCCGCAGCGATATTATCGAGTTATAAGAGAAGCATTAGACAGCCTCTCTCGACGAACTTTTGTCTTTTCGCCCGAAAACTCACGCCCTGCCAAAAAAAGAGGCTGAAAGGGACTGCAGAGAGATAAAGGGAGTCTCGCGCTGCGCGCGATTATTATACCCGCTCCCGGCGATTATTGAAACGAGGATCGGCGACGATAAACGAGAGAGCGTCTATATACGAACTTCTGTAACTCGGGGCTTCTTCTTCTTCTTCATCGCTCTCTCGAAATGAATCGAATATTACGCAGAAGAGAGAGAGAGCGAGCGAGCTTAACCAGCACCAGCGCAATTTGTCCCAGAGGCGGATGAGAAGCTCTCTCTCTCTTTTGGTGGCGGCCAAGCAATTCAATTAGCCCGAACTACCGAGGCTTCGTAATTCGGGGTAGCTTTCGGACCCGCTGTTATTTCTTCATTTGAGGAAGGAGAGGGGGCGATGTACGGCCGGGATTTCGGTTTTAGCCGGGAGTTGGGATCGGTTAATTTTCTAAGTGATTTGGCTCGGGCCATTTTTCACTTTGCGCCAAAGCCGCTGGATAATTTCATTTTCGATAGGGTATACGAGAGGAGGAAATAAGATCGCTCTCCCTCTCGTTTGTAACTTGGTGTCGCTTATCGGTTGCTCTTCGCTGTTTTTTTTTTGTTTGAGGTACTTGGGAGAGATAAGGGTTGGTAGGATGGCGGGAAATGGCGAGAAGTCGAGTCTTTTTCTTTATTTCGGCAATTCAATAACGATAAAGAAAAAAAGAAGAAGAAAGTTTCTAGCCCTGTATGCTGCGACTTTTGCTGTAAGACGCGGGGGGAAATCGATTCGGTAGTATATATACCACTGGTTATTTTCCTTTTGACTTTTGGCTGTGACTATGGCGCTGTGTTGACTGTCGCGACGCGCTTGTTTCGGATAATTGAAGTAAACACGCCCCGCCAAGTTGTGTCTGGTATTATTTTGAAAAAAAAACTCTTAATTCGTTTATTTGAATTGATTAAACGAAAAATATAAGTTTACAGGAAATAAAATTCGTTCGATATTAACTCTTCGTAATTTAATTACGCGCGGAATGACGGCAAAGCGAAGGGTTTGTAAATTAAAAAATTTCATTTTTCATCAGGCAACGTAAATTTTTCAAAATACTTCCCGACTTTAGTGGACTTCAATTTTAAAATTTCATGAAAAAACTCGCGAGAAGGGAATAGGGCCTCTGGCGCGCATTCGATATTTATTTTTATCCGGGAAGTTAATGGTCTTTTCATAACATTATCCGTAGGACAATAAAACGTTTATGTACGTCGCTTAAATATCCCCGCGCGTTGAGCTTTCCTCTTTATTTCTTCCTCCCCCCCCCCTACAAATAGAATAAAAAATATTGATTTTCAGTTAACCGAATTATCGAGCTGAGATCATTTTTTTATCACCTAAATAGAAAATGCGCAAAAGCATACCAGGCACCTAAGTAGATTAAAATCTGAAAAAGTTTACAAACGACTATTTCTCTCGTCGGAAATCGATATAACAAGCTCAACTAAAAATACTCCATTTCCATAATTATCAATCTCTTAAAAAAAAAGAAGAAGAAGAAAAGAAATGAAAAATTCATCGCTACAGATGTATCCATTTCTCCATCTGGCTGTGCCGAATAAACACTTCATCGTCGATATGTACACCCATCAAGGCATTCCAATCTCCTCAGACATACCGCGCTTATTTACAAAAGCCGCGCCAGTCGGGCAATCAAATAACCCGGGCAACATTATAAAAGCTCCATCGATACCCCCAAACTCTCTAGCACCTTATAGCAACCGATCCGTCACACCAAGCCGTATCCCCGTATATCGCAAGCTCACGTAGCCTAAAAGCTCTCTCTTTCGGCTGCTAAAAAAAAAGAATAGCGTCACCCGATACCCTCCCCCCCCCCACCAGTGTGAAAACACACCGTAGCCCAGAGGCTCTCATACTGATATATCTTAGCGCGTGTTGGCCTTGAACTCTCTGTATAGAGCAACACACGATCGTCGCTCTTTTCTGCTGTCTCTCTCGAAATCTCAGCCGAAAATAAAGAAGACCAAACGAAAATATAAGAAAGCTGTAGATTCTGTTTGTGTTACAGTCTGATTAAAAAGAAGCGAAGTAGTCTAACGAAAAAATAAGAAGAAGAAAAAAAGAGAGAGAGAGAGAGCCTCCTGGTCAAAGAGGTCTAATTGGCAAAGTTCGCGAGAGCGCGAAAGAAAGAGATAGAGAGAAAAAAAACTGGACGCAATCATAACTTCAAGCTTATCGCGAGGCCTGGGGTGTGTATAAGGTATAAAGGCCACGGTTTAGTCTTTGAAGCCCAACACGTGTTCGAATAGGGGTATGGGGAGGTAAGGGTGTTCTTGATTACCTCCCGCTCTTTTTCTTCTTTGCCGCTCGTAGTCTTCCATATGTACCCGGGAATCCGCGCAAAAGTCTCCTCTTCTATCAAAGACACGCGGCTTTTATTCTTCCTAGTTTTATTGCCGCTATAGGGCTGTATATATATATCGACGATCCAGAGCCCGGTAGGAGATACGGATGTCGCGAGCGGGGGCGTATCTCTTTATTTCGTCTCTGATGTTTCTTTGAGCCTCTCAAACTCGCGTTTTCCTCCCTCTCTCTTATACACACAGACGAAAGATCGATATATGTATTCGCCAGAGCGACATATCCTTCGAATTCTTCGGCCTTACGCTTGACTTTTCACGTCCCTCTCTTGCTCTAGTGTGGCTCTCCGTTGGAAAAAAAGCGGCAGATGCTGCGATTCCACACTGGGGAAAAGCAATACTTATGCTGAATTTTAGATTCGGCTTCTACTTCGTTTTTTTTATTTTTATTTTCCAAAAAGATTTGGGCGATGGATATAAGCAGGTCCTTTGCCTCTGAGGCTGGAGCTTCTCTTGAAAAATTGTGTATACCCCCGGGTAGGAATCGCTTTGAAAATCGCTTTGATTTTATAAAACCGACCTATACACGTTTATTTACTTATTATTCCGTATCAATATCATCGTATCACACCGGAGAGCCACACGCACTTGTACAAAACTGGGTCACGCTCGCGAATGTAATACATCTATCTGCTACCTCAACGATTACGCGTAAATGGATTTCTTATCGCACTCCTCGAGACACAGTCGAAAATTTATCAGGCACCCGATGGCCCGCGAATGATTATTTCGCAATCTATAACGGATCCGCGGCGGTTATATCAAGTGTGTGTGTGCGCCCGTAATAACGCCGCGTGAAAAAAAAAGAGGCTCGCGGGCGGCGCGTCTCAAGGCTAAGCACTTTTTGATGAATTTCTGTCAGTCGCGCGCGAAAAGCAACGCGTATATCCTTGACGCTAAGTCCTTTCTCCCATCCTATACAGCCCCCTGCCTTATTCCCGTAAATCCATTATTTTGATGGAAAAGAAAAAGCGGAGGATCCACGTAGCTTTCCTACACGAGAGCCACGTAAAATCGAGCACACATACGCTCACACGTATACAGGTATCTTTTTGGTAATCGCGAGAGGATAAATTTCCTTTCGATCGAAATCTCGGGATCGTCGCTTATACACCTCGACAGCCTACACTTAGTGCAATATCAATCAAAAAAAAAAAAATGTAGGAACAATTTCTTCATCATCTCCGCCTTTTCTCTGCCCAACAACACACATTTTCACGCGTATCCTCCCATTCCTTCGAAGCGAGTGGTAAATCCTCTTATCGACACCGCATTCATACACACACAACCTTCCCCCGAAGTAGTTCAATTTTTCAACGACCTAGAGAGAGTACCGCATCCCCCATCATTTTTCTCTCTCTCTCTCTCCTCTTGTACACCGAGCGAGCATCATCCAAAAAGGAAAGAAAAAAAGGCTTTCTCTCGTTCCTGCACGCCAACGTATTCGTTCGCCAGTTTCCACACGCGAGAGCGAGTTCGTATAACGGTTTACCGGAGAGTCAGCCGTGCTCTCCGGAAGAAAAAGACGCTGGGCGCCAAGCGAGCTGGAAAATTTGCCTCCGAGAGCCGTTCTCGTTGGCAGACGTGGAAAAACAGCTGCTGATGGAGGCAGGAGGAAACGAGAGAAAGACCCGGTGAAAAGACGTAGGCGACAGGGGGGGGGGAGGGAGTAGCGCGCGTGCCGAAGAAGACGTATTCCTCGCGCCTCGACGCCTCGCCCGTTTTTATTTCATTACTTCGGGAGAGACACGTAGCTGTCGCGCGAAAGATCGATATATGTACAGGGCGAAGAGAAAGAAGCGAACAGCCTCTTTCTTCCATCTAAAGTCTCTTACGAGTTATATCGTTGATAATTCGACTGCGTCTTATTACTTCTTCAAAATCGAGAAAGCAAGAGTCGAAAGTTCATTCCTCCTCCCCCTGGTGTCTATACACGCGGGCTATCAATATCAAAGCGAGAGAGCCGCTCGCGCTTGATGCATATAAGCCCAACCGAGCGTAGTATCCAAGAGTAACACGATGGGGCGAAGGGGTTTCCCGTATAAGACAAAGGGGTGGTGTGGTGTGGTAGGGGGGTGGGGGTGGAAGGTAGGCGAAAGTGGATTGTAAATTTTCAAGTCCCGTCGGCGCGCTGCCTGAGAGAGAGAGAGAGAGAGAGAGAGAGAGAGAGAGAGAGAGAGAGAGGGAAAACTGGCCAGGGTACTGGTTAATATTGATAGTACGCGCGAGCGCCGAGAAATGTACGCCCTCTCCCCTAGCCCTCGGGGCTTCCCCCGCCGCGTCATGGCCTTTGCAATGGCGCGAATCTGCAATGCATGAACTCGACGGCCGTGACTCTCTCTCTCTCTCTCTCTCTTGCGGACTTTATGGTAAAGCGGAGGGGGGAAGAAGGTGGCTCGGTATACCAAGTCGAATGTTACTCGGATGGAAGACGATCTCTATGCCCTGCTGCCTTCTGCAGCGCATTGACTAGCGTCGCGGTATACGAATGACTGAAGATTTTGTAAAATCTCGGATTTTTTTTTTCAATTCGGATCGGTATGTGTCGTTAACCGACTGGTGAGCGTACAGGCTGTATACACGAGACTGGTGTGTATAAAGGAAGAGGGAGGGAAAGGCTTTTAATGTCGCTTACCGAATATAAAAGATAAGATTCACGGGTGTAACGAGGGACAATAAAAGCGATCGGGTTTTATTAAAGACAACGTCGATACAAACGCTTAGCTCCATGACAATCGGCTATCTACCCGTAAACAGAGGATGAACTTCTGAAACGACGCATGGCTCGATAAACAAGATGATAAAATAGAAAAAGAAACAAAAAAGAGAGGAAAGGCTAGCGATCGCGATTAGCTAATCAATGGAAAAGCGAGGTAGATCTAAGGATTTCGATCTTCTGCTCACCGTAGGCTTTCTTTCCTTCCTCTTTTTATTTTTTTGAGACTGTAAGAAGCAATTGTGTGTTGTCTCCAAGACGTCGAAATCGTCGATAGAGACGTGTTTGATCAGTGCGGGACGATTGTCATGTGTGTGTATGTGGGGGGAGAGCATTATTTCGATTTGTGATTCCGATGAATAAAGCCGACCGATTTGTAAATATAACCCTTTGTTGGCGAAAGGAGAGGGGGAGATATGCGATTGCGGATCGAGAGCGACGATTTCGAGTGCCTCCGGGTTGTGTCATTCGAATCTTAATCTTTTCTATTTTCCTTGTACCGAAAGGTATCGATAACTATAAGGAATGAAAAAAAAAAATAATTGCGATTTTTGGTTGGCGAATGACGTTACAGAGTAGAGGAGAAGAACAAGCGTCATGTGGTGGAATCGTTAGCGGGTTGGCACGTACCGCGACGAATAAAGTTTCGAGCACGCGCGTTTGAGAACGTACGAGAAACTAACACGTTCGAGGGAAGGGTACATACGCATTTTTTTTCGTCAGACCCGAAAATATTACAGACATGTATTAATCAAAACGCCATAATAGCCTTACAATAACCAAGCCATAATCCCATATATATACGTCCATCACTACTTACACATATATACAGTCCAATGACCGCGTCAGCGTGTATAACCAGATCGTTACGACCTTGATGAATTCCATTAAGCCCACACTGATGTACATGCAGAGCAAACAAGCCGCTCCCGTGCGGAGAGGGCAGAGAAAAAAAAAGAAAATAGAAGAAAAGAAAGAAGCGGCATAGGTACAGAGAGATCCCCCCGTTCTCTCTCTTAACCGATTGTTTCCCATACGCTGAGAAAAACTTGCTAGGCTTCTGTTGGCCGAAGAGATTCACCGCTGATTATATCAAGCCTCGATCGAATTCTCCCCCCATTCCCCACTATCTCCCTTCTTTGGACCAGTCGATAGAGTGTACAGCGCGCACCTTCTCCCCCCTTCCCCTTGTATCCCCAATTAATTTGGCAATAGTCAGTTTTGCGCGAGCGTCTCGTCATCGTTTGCCGCCTCTGCCCTTGTATACCATCCATCCCGAAGCTCTGCAATATCGATCGCTCTCTCTCTCTTTCTCTCTCGGTACATATATATCCCCCCTTTAACGCAGGCACAGTGAGCGGGATACATGTAATGCCCACGAAGCCATTGTCCGCTGCGGCCCCGCTGTTTATACATGCGTGCCTTGGTGCGTGTGTGCCCAAGTGCTCAGCGCCGCGATATAATGCAATATAAAGATTCCGCCGGGAGCCAACACGGCTACTATGCTTATACATATACGCTATAACTCCTCAACCTCCTATTTATCTATCCAATACTTCTAAGCAGCGCGTTTATGACGTTGCTTATGACGTTACATTAGCCCGAGGTGAGGTCGGACTTTTATTGGGTTAATCGATCAGCCCCCGGGGCCTCGGCAGAGTTAGGGAGGAGGAGCCCTTTACGAACACCCTTTGTACCCGCCTCGATTCTACGGTACTCGCGCTCTCTTTGGTATTCATCAGCCGGAAGTCGCGTGAGAATATATATTCTTCGATTACCGGAGAGTACAGATCGACTGGAAGGAAACGTGTACCATGACAGTTGTAGGATTCTTCAGTTTTTCGGTTTACTGTCCTACTTGGCGAATGTTAATAGCCGGGTAGAAGGGAAAATTTGAATTTCCGGAACAGGTTGTTCTCGCGTATATATGAAAGTATATAAATTGGTTTGGGGGTGAGCGATGCGCCGATGTGGAACGCGATTTAACGATCGAGACGCGCGTTCCGATATCATATGGCGTTTTAATGAGCCGAGGGGCTTTAATGAGACGTACACGCATAACGCCCTCGTTGTTTAATATCATCGTAATCGCGCTCTGTATCGGCAATCGAAAGTTTTACCTTAAATTACCCTCGCAAAGTTTATTAGCATCTGTGCACCGGCACATCGAACCGCTAATGGCTAGTCTAGACTTCACAGGATCATTGCGTTATTGGGCTATTTCTCGTTGATCGATTCAGTGACCCTATAAATTGGAATGTGATTTTTTCTTCAATTTGTAGAAAACGAGAGAGAGGACATTTCCAAAACCGCAAGAAGAACTGGCCTAAAGTGGGGCCCACCCACACCGGAGACTCTGCACCCTATAGTTCCATAATGATTCCCAGCAGAATCATCTCCGCAATTTTTCCCGTCAGCATGAGGCCCTAGAGAAGAGCAAGCCGCGTTCTCGAGACTCCAGCTCATTGTGCATAGATACACAAGGCTATATACGTACGTACACGAGAGAGACCGTCCAGAAAGAAACACCCCCGACTTTCAAGTGTGCCTGTATAGCCCCAGAGTGCATATCCCTCAGGAGCCGAAGAGGAGAAGAAGGAACTCGGGAGTGTGCGTGCGACGGGTAGCCATTGTCCAATTTGTCAGAGATGCGGCCCTCTCTTGCCGAGGACACACAATAGGGGTAGAAGTCCCCTCTTCAGCTCGCGCGCGTGTTTGTCCGGCTTTCCTTTTTCTCGCACTTCCGCGCCACAAGTCTCTATATGCCTGTAGCTTCTTTAGATTTCCCTTGAATTTCGAGGACTCGCCGGCTTTGTACGCGACACTCTTTGCTCTCCCTCTCGATTATTCTTCTAGATCGCTCTAATGTGACTAATGGGAGGGGGGAAGACGGTGGGTGTGCGCGGAATGCAGAGGACTTTTCGATTTTTACAGGGTATAGAGCGTTGTAGAGGACGTATTGTTGGCGTAATAAAGTAGGTTTAATGCCAGGGAGGAGATGGGTTTTTGGGGATTTTACTTGACTTTTGGGGGATATTGTTGGAAATTTTTTCGGAGGAGGGACGTATAGGTAGTGTATTGGCGATCGGAGGAGGGGGCTGTAATGAGGGGGAATTTAGGGATTGTTAGGTGTGTATACGTATTGCGAGGGAAGTATCGAGCGCGTTCCTGTAACTTGGAAATGAAAGAAAATTTTGCGATGATGCATTTTGTATATTTGAGTAATCAACAATTTTTCGTAAAATTATGAAATCTGTAGCCACAAAAAATCATCCGTGTATGGATGATTTTTTTGTATAGCTTAGATAAAATCTAAGAGCCAATAAGCCATTTGCATTAATCAGCCGCAATTTGTCGAGAGGTAGAAGCTCTCAAGATCGATGTAAAATAGAAGCCAGAGAAAGAGAGAGAGAAAGAGAGCGAGTTCACGAAATAAGGAAACAAGCCCCAGCAGGGGGAGCGACAGACGAAGAGAGAAAGAAGTACCGGCACGAGAGGATCAACAAAGCCAAGGTGTAAAAGTGTGCGCGGGGGAGGGGTGGGGGAGAGCTTGTTGGAGCTAGTGTCCTTCCGCACCATAGCCCCTCTCTCTCTCTCTCTCGGAAGGTAGAAACCAGCAGCTGCTGCTGGTGCCCCCAGCCGCGGGGGCGTGACGTTTTCCGAACCTGTCCGAGCTAGCCGCTCCTCTAGCCCCGGGGGCCCTCAATTAAAAGCCGTAGCTGGTGGCCCCGGGGCCGCTTTAACGGCCGAACCGATTATCGCGGCAATAAATAATATACCCTCTGCTTCCGCACGCGCGAAGCTTATTAACCGCGTGGGTATGAGCAATCGCGAGATGGCTGGACTTTTTTTTTGATTGACTCGTTAATTGGGAGATGGTGCTCTTTATGCACACATACAGGTGGGTTTTGCAAAACCGCATAATGGAGAAATGAGAAATAAAGGGAGGGGCTTTTTTTAATGTTGATGGAGTGGAATTTGTGATGGTTGGTAAATTACTTAACGATTGCGAACATGCGTGCGCGCTTCTGACAAATTCATCGAGATAATGTGTTTTATCGAGAGTCCCGGTACTCGAGTTTGTCAGTCAAGTGCGAGATAAAAGGAGCCGTATGAAAAAGTTGATTTATATAATTTTTGTAAAACCTTTTGTTACAGAATTTAATAAAAGGTTACTGCAATAAACAAATAAAAATAGAATAACAATAGTGTAGATTGTAAACAAAATGAAAAAATTCCAAACTAACAAACGAAAATAATAATGATAAACAAGAGTATCGGCATTTCACAGCTTGGCGATCGCAATTTTTCAGCTGATATGAAATATATCAGCAATCAGATTGGCATATTAAAAATCTAGGAAAACTTGATTTCTACGCAATATCAGAAATGCCTGCCTGATAAGAAAAAGCCAATAAAGCCGGCTTAATTGATTATCCTAATTAGTCGATCGCAAATCGGTAAGCCATGCTAGCCCAGTATTTTTTCACCGCGTCTATCGTGTTGGCCGCAGCTCATGTCAATCATGCAGCGTCACCGGAATCGGCCAAGCACAATTTGCTGTAGGTTTTCATTAGACCATCTCTAAAAACTCAAGTGTTTATTAATCGATCTCGATATTTTTCTAGACTTCGCTTACAAAACAATCCAAAGGAATTGCTAGTGGCGAATATCAACAAGCATGTCGAGTACATTATTCCCGAGATCCAAAGTGCTTTACAGAAACTCGTGCCTGTGGCTTTGCCGAACGTGGAAAACTCGATCTACGTCGTAAGTTCGATAGATGGTTATCCTCAAGATTCAACTATGCGATTAAATTTTATAACGTTCGTATCTTCGTAGATGTACTTTATCCTCACGGACGGGCAGCTATGGGAATTGCAAAGTGTTCGACGCGCCGACGACAGCAAAGTCAGCTATGATAATAAAGTACTGACGGTTGACATGAGTATTGGATGGGAACATGTTAAGGTAAGTGTTTTTTTTCGATATTATAATGTTTTTACTGAGAATTTGTGATGAATTAAAAATTAAAAAAAAATTACAGTTCCAATACAAATGCGACTGGAGGTGGTTTCTCGCGTCTTGTTCCGGCATATACACTGGTGACCTGCTAGATATGAGAGTGAATATTGGCGTGAGCGTGGATTTCAATAATTACCAGGTCGTTTTCAACCAATTCAACATGTACAAGTTGGAGTAAGAAATGTTATCATTTTTTTTAATATGTTATAATATAGTTTGTATCATCTATAATTTCTGCCTCATAGGACCATTAGCGGATCAGTCGACGGCGGCATTATGTGCTCGATTAGCAGTCCAATAATAAACATGCTGACGAAACTCCTGAAGCCAGTCGTTATAAATTCCGTGGAATCGGAGGCCAAGGCTATCATAATGAATTACGTGGACAAGCTGAACGAGCATCTGGAAAATCATACAAGCCGAAGATTTACGTTCGTCGATCGAGCCCCGGAAATCGACATAAGCAAGATATCCTTAGAACTCGACTACAGTGATATTTACGTGTAAACTATTGAGTGTGTAAGCTGATTATTTAACAGTAGTGTAATTATAATTGATAAGAATATTTATAAAAAAAAATCGTTTTATTTTCTTCTTCACCCCAAGCGAATCCTCCGGGATAAAAAAGGGCATAAGGCTCGTTAGCCGTTGGACCGTTGCGTAATACCGAAAGAACCGAATAATCTCGGCGATTACGTGATAGCGCGGGCTACGAATAAGAAAAAAAAACAAGGAAAACTTTCAATTTATTTAATGGCCAAAGAATATCTGATGCCGATAACGATTATACTATTAATACCGATAACGACGGAGCAATAAAACAACTCCTCTAGTTTATCATTTTTTAGTTTTCCTCTGCGGACTCAGTTGCGCATCGGCGAACATGTTGTCCCGGTGTATTGTCGTTGTCGCGTTAGCGTTGGGATTCAGTGAAAACAATGCCGTTATTGCTACGCCGACCCGCGTCGGTCGTGACAAGTTAGTTTGTTTCATAGAAACATTTTATAATTACCCTTTTTTTTAAAATTTCTCTTATTCTCATTCGTGTGCAATGTTTAATTTACCCATTTTTATGCAGAGGAACCGGGTTTATGGAGGTCAGCATCGATCAATTGCTGAGCAAGAATATTGCTCTGCTCCAAGACTTTTTCTTATCGACCATGGAGCCGTTCGCTTTGAACGATTACGACGTTGATTTCGTAAGTTGTCCGCGATATCTCGATATCTATTGTGACTATGATAAAACGCTGTAAAACTATAAAACTTTCATCGACAGCTCGACTTTCACATAAACCAAGGAAGAATTAAGAATTTGTCATCGGTCGAAGCAATCGATCATAACACCGTTACTTACCGTAACAAATCTCTGGCGATCGATTTGAACTTGAAATGGCAAGATTTGCGCGTAAGTTTTATTCGATTGCGTATGAAATGACGTTTTTATTGAAAATACAATGTTTTGCAGCTTCGGTACACTTGTCATTGGAAGCCGCTGTTTGGCGACAACTGCGATGGTGTTTACAAAGCAAACTTGACGGACTTGAAAGTTAGCGCTAGATTAATTGCTGATCTCAATAACTACGAAATTCTTTTGGACAAGATCGACGTTTACGAGATTAGGTAAGAAACATACGTTTTTTGAGATTCATTAATAATTTACTGTTTTTATCATCTTCAGCGACATTAACGCAGAAATCAAGGTATCTACTAAACACTGCGACATCTGGTTCATCAACACAATAACGTACTTCGTGAAATCAATAGTCATAAGCGACATACAAGACAAGGCTAGATCCGTCCTCAACGAGTACATCCAGAAAATCAACGATTTTCTAAACGAGCACAAGAACCCCACCAGCTCACTAAAATCATCAATGAAATATCTACCTTGGTAAAAAAGACTTCTTGACCCACATTCTCACATCAACGCGTTCTTAATAAAATTTCATTAAATTAACAAACAAAAAAAAATCTTTTTTTTCTCTCTCCAAAAAAACGGAAAAAAAATCAAGTCCCAAGATCGGCGCGTGACATATCCAAGTATGCTAGCCAGGCGAGCCTAATGCCGTTCGTTACGCTATAGCTACGGGCCTAAGGGAATAGTCCTGCTCTCGAGAGCGTAAACTCAGGGCCCCCATTGTCCGTAGGCGTGAAGGAGATCTAGTATGGCCGGGCGACACCGGTAAATGCACCGCAAGCAGGCGGAACATTGCGGCCCGCACAGGGCCTAATGATTCTCCCTCTCTCTCCTGGTCTCCAAGGGCCTTACGGCGTGTCCCTATACCTCCTCCGTTATATACAAGCTATCCTCTGGAGAGATTGATGGTCGCGTGCTCTCTTGCTACATCCGTTATGCCCTTTTCAGACGTATACACGATATTCTCGAGAATCGGTTTATACGGCAAGGGAAGGGGGGGGGCATATACAGAGTATCCTCGAGAGTAAGGTAGAGAGAAAGACTTCTCGAGATACATTTTAAGGTGCTTACGGGAGCGGCGTTTGAAGAGGACGACCGCTTTGGATCGGGCGTTTTCTTCGGATCCCTTTTTCACGATGACGTTATACATATAATACGAGGAACGCGTGTAATGGTATAGGGAGCGTATACGAATGAGCGTGTTACATCAATCGCGGTGTCCGGGGAGGGAGAGAGGGTAAAAATCATGAAGCGCGCTGGATAGAAATAAACGAGGCGCGGACGAAGGAACAGAGGAGAAAGCAGCTTTTGCGAATTTGAAAAAAAAAGCTCGGGGGGGCTAACAAACAAGTTGGACTAGTTTTTTCGGACAAAAAAGTGCGCGAAGAGGCGAGGAAAGAGAGGGAAGCTCTCGAGTGCTTTTTCTCGCGCGACGCATACAACAACTCGCGTGCGAGAGAAAGAGACGCTTAAGCGAGAGAAGAGGGAGAATTGGGCTGCCTCTACGACCCAATTCTTTGAAAGGAAAAATAATCGGACATTGAAGCGGCGGGGGCTAGGGAAAAATTCCACGACTGAGCGCGCTCGCTTGGTCTACTGTACGATGGAGTAAGCGCATTTATCGAGAGAGAGAGGCAGGGCCGAAAGCGCGTGCATGCAAATGGCCATTATGCGAGACTAGAGGCTTTTCGGCGCTGTGTATGTGTGTACACGTCGTTGCATTCACTGTACATACCGCGTGTGCCACGGCAAAACA